>SNQJ01S0009749.1:6093-16902 GCA_010110895.2 Picea sitchensis | reverse complement strand
ATCGATTGTGAATGAATGAGTTGAAGTCGAACATTTCATGGAATATTTCGATCAGGGGTCAATGATGTAAACCCATTGTCCAAAGTGAGGAAACCTGCCATTGAGGCATGTAAGTTCCAAGGTACCAAAGAATTTCTAAGTCTTGATTCCGGATAATGAGCTGAAGTCGACGAAACAAAACTCATCACAGGAGGGCCTTAATGTATCCCCCATCAATGACACGAAATGAGTAAAAGATTTTGAAGGTGAAATAGAGTATGATGTAAGTTTGACTGGACACAGGGAAGGCCGACACAAAGAGAATGAACAACTGTAGATGGCCGACTCAATAGAGGTTTCAGACGAACTTCTCTTGAACATATGAATGACATGACCAATGATTTGGCAGCATTGACTCAAAGACGACACGGGGAATGACCTTGTAGCAAATCAAATGAGAGACAAATGGATTTCCCAAACCGGCTTCAAATAATGAATAGGGGGTGTCATGTTCAAGAGCGACACTTACTGCCAATTAATATGAAGATAAGAACATATCCCTTTCCCAAATTTTCCCCCACCATTTCTGGCGAGTACCTCTTTATTTTTACACAAGCTTGAGGAGGATAACATATGCTTGTTGATATAAGCTTATCCTTTGGATAAGTCCTTCAGAGTATGTTTAACGAACCCTAAGAAGGAGTGGTTCAGTCCCATGATGGGTCTGTCAATGTTTATTTAATGAGTCATGATTATAGAGTCTGTAAAAACACTCAAAAGAGAACTCTCTCAGTTCCTTTTTCGTAAAATAATTTGATGAAACCAAAAAAGAGATAAATTATCGCCCACCGGACGCTTTCTTGAAATACTTTATCGAGCATGAAAATAGCAAGGTCGCTCGGCTATATTTTCATTTTTAGAGAGTCTGAAAATAGCTTAAAGAGGACTCCAGGGGGGTTCCTTTTTCGTATAACCTTGTTGAGCCCGAAAAAGTGATCGAAAAATTGATAAAAGTATGCTCGATCACATTCTCATGTATTATCGAGTGTGAGAATGGACAAAGACCAAGCTCGAGGTTTTAGACAAAAACCATAAAAAACAATCAAAACATGCAATGAAAAATAAAAAATATGTTCGCATCCCCGTATATGAACATCGAAGTCATTACGCCTGCAAAAGTTACACTCAAAAGGACATTAGGGTTTAGGTTTTAATAAATAAATAATTATAAAAAATTCAAATAACATGGTAAAAGTAAATATAAATAAATAAAAACTCTTTTTACCATATCATTTTCACTTTTCACTATTTGAGCCCAAAACCCCCTTTTTTACCCTTGAAATTCGGCGTTAGATTGCGGGAGTTACGAGAATCCATTCAACGAGTTGTCAGTGACAGTGAGGTAGGCTCTTTGTCCTCTACTCTTTCATGGTTTTATTTTTCATTTTCATTGATAAAAACTCATTTTTGAGTTGGTTTTATGAGCCATACTTGCGCTCAGCCATTCTTGCAGGTGGGCTACACGGGACCTACGAGAATGGGTCATTCTTGCAGGTGAGCCATAGCAGCCTGTGAGGTTCTCGTACTATACCTAAAGGGCACCTGCAAGAACCGCAAAACATAATTTTTTTTTTAATTTTTGCTCAATGAAAGAGAACCAAATTGTGAGTAGAGTTACTAATCTTATTTTTGTGCTTCTTATGTAGGTATTTGGCCATCAAAATGGTTTTGGAATGGCATGAAAGGGAGCACGAAGAAGACAATTCCATTGCCAAAAATCATCCACCCACTATTGTTTCTTTGAGAAACTGTGGTCTTCTGAGGTACTTTCGTATCCTAGGCATGAGGGCCCAAGTCAAGTTATTAGAGTACCTTGTGCATATGTGGGATCCTGATCAGCAGGTATTTCATGTAGGGGTCCACACATTGTCCTTATATATTGAGGACATTTACTTCTTGACTAGATTGTCACGACGAGGGTACCATGTGAACCTGACTGGTAGCAGAGGTGGTGGGTTTCCCATGAGTGAGTACTGCCACTTACACTGTGTTCTCGAGGCAGAGAGGAATAAAGGGAAAGTAGCTATTTGGGTAGTACAATATTTGACCCTCCATACTATCTTATTCACCATAGCTCGGATGGATGGGATCTCTACTCCTTACATGGAGCTACAGAGATACTTCCAGTATGCCATAGAGTGTACTGAACCTCAGGTTTTTAACTGGGAAAATGTTGTGCTTCGTAGCATGAAATGGCAGTTGACCAAATGAAGACGAGGCAACCTGAAGCAATTCGGGTATGGATCTTTGTTAGTGTCCTTCTTTCTCGAGAGGGTTCCATTATTGAGGATGCAATTTGAGTGGAATTTAGCGGCTCCCAGGGATCCAAGAATGCTGAGATGGTGTCAGCTCATGGCCCGACACGTAGCGGGACCAATAATCAAGTATGATGATACCTTCTTTGACTGGCTTCAATGACATATGTTGATGGTCGACGATTATGCTTATGCCGAGTTGGATTTCTGAGGAGATCCAGACTTAGTACTGCCAGAGGATGCTTAGTGGGGGGAACTTGGTAAGAAGTACATATTTTTTTTCTTTTTAAATGTTTTTGTGAATTTTATCATATGTAAAAGTTTTTATATGTTTTTCCAAAGAATAAAAACAAAATTCATTGTTGATGACACAGATGTGGGACCTTACCAACCTCCTGGTACTTCTCCCATTCATCGGTGAGGAGAGGTAGCGCTAGTGCCACAATGGGACACCGAGGATTATCAAGTAGTGGAAAATAACCTAGAGGGTTTAACAGAAGATATTCCAGATATGCCTCTTGGATAGGTTCCACGACGTCGTCAACGTCACACAGTAGGAGTGTCAGAGTCCATAGGCCAACTTCTCTGTAGGGTTGCCCGGGAAGTCATATGTTACCATGAACATCATCCATGACATCATTTTGTAGAAGCTATGAGCTTCAGATTTTGACATTTTGGTCTTTAGAAAAAATGTTTTGTAAAAAACTCTTTTGATCGTTATATATACAGACGACTTCTACCAGTTTACCTTGTATTGTGTGAAAATTGATGTGATTGATTTATAAATGATCCAAATGTCTGTCTAATACATAGTTAGCCAATGCATGTGTTAATGTATTTAGACATCTAGGAATATGTTGATATTCAATATAATCAAAATAACGTTCCAAGAGGAAAATTCACAAATACACCCGTAACAAAGTAGGACTTCGAATAGTATAGACATTACTTAACTGTAGCACTACAAGCTACGAATCGAGTTGCACAACCAAATGATGGATTCCAAGCGAGATAGCATCAATCAACAATTCAATAACGATGCTATACTCTGCAATGTTGTTGGTCACATGACCGAGACATACACCTCATAAGGAGACAAGTTCGTTTGTAGGGGCGTAAATTGCCCATGCAGTGGAAGCAAGGTTCTGAGTACTACGGCTAGCGCCATCAGCGAAGCCAATATAGGGTAGAGAAGACTTCGACATCTGGAAATCAAACACAATGTCACATAAGGGCAGAGACCAGATAATGATAAAAGCAAGCTACAGTAACACACAATAAGTATGATACAATAAAAATACAAGTACTTGTGCACAAATGATTTTATGCATAGTACTTCTTCAAGTACAACCCATTCCTGGGTTCACTCAAAGGGATACCATCATAATATACTAACTCATAAGATCCTTTTTCCAAAACTCGTCGAATGATATAAGGACCTTGCCACATGGCTTTGAATTTCCCAGCTCCTAGCATATCTCGATCTTGTTCATAGAGGAGAACGAGATCTCCTTCGGAGAAAACACGAGGCTTGACATGTTTATCGTATTGGACCTTGAAACATTTTTTCTGAGCTTCTATAACTAGGGTAGCATTGCGTTGAGTTTCGTCTAATCGCATAAGATACAATAGACATTCTTCCTCAACATAAGTGTTTGGTAGGAGTTCAACAACTAGTTTTAAAGAGCGTATCTCACATTCAATCAAGAGAATGGCTTCCAAACCATAGACTAACTGGAAAGGTGTAAACCTAGTAGTAGACTTGACGGATGTCCGTTAAGCCCACAATGCCGAAAACAACATTGTGTGCCAACTTGTTTTGTGAATCCCTATCATTCCTCGGAGCATAGTTATGAGAACTTTGTTAATTTCTTCGACTTGGCCGTTGGCTTGTGGGTAATAGGGCATTGAGTTTTCATGGCAAAGACCCAACTTTTCAGTAAGTTCGGACATCATGAAGTTTCTAAAGTGGCTACCGTGATCGGTGACGATAGCTTGGGGAACACCAAAATGAGCTATGATGTGATTAAAAATGAATAATGTTGCGGTCTTTCCAGTGTTGTCAAATGTTGGCATCACCTCGGCCCATTTCGTAAAGTAATCGACAGCTACAATAATGTATCCGTGCCCCCCAGTCGAGTGAGGGTGACATGTCATGAAATCGATGCCCCATTTCACAAAGGGACCAATGGAGACCACAAGGTGAAGAAGAGTGGGATGTGATCGTATCTTGTTATTATAGGTCTGGCAAGCATGGCACTTTTGAACGGTGATTATGCAGTCGTTAAATAAAGAAGGCCAAAAACACCCTTATCGTAAGATCTTCTGGGTAGTAGCATACCCAGACATATGACCACCACAGGATCCAGAATGATAGTCATTCAGAGCTTTCTCGGCTTCGTCGAACGTTAGATAGCGTCGAAAAATAGAGTCAATCCCCTGATGATAAAGAGTATCCCCGAGGATAATATATTGACGGGCTTGATAGCGTATGCGACGACGGTCAGTACTAGACAAAGTTGGTCGGAAATTCTGGGTTTGGAGATATATAATGACATCACCATACCAAAGATCATCAGTGCTAATAAGGAAAAGAGATTCATCAGGTAATGAATCAACTGCTACATTTTCCATGTCAGAATAGGGAAAATCGCATATCAACTCAGCAAATAGTAAGGACTTCTTGGACTTGGCATGTTCGAATTCCAAGTCAAACTCCTGGAGTATCACAATCCATTTGGAGTATTTTTCCCCTAGAAATTGACGTGTAAGAATGTGTTGCATAGGGTTGTAGTTAGAAATCACTGTAGTCTTGCGCGAGAGGATATAGTGCCGAAAGCATTGGATAGCTTGGATGGCAGCCAAGGCCAGTTTTTCGACATGTAAATACTTGATTTTCGTAGGTGTTAGACTTCGACTCAAGTAGTAAATAACATGTTCGTCGCTAGCATCATCCTCTTGGATGAGAACCATACCAATGGTGTAATCCGAGGCAGCAAGGTAAAGGAAATAATCATGACTATAATCGGGGGGAAAGAGAAGCGAAGCATGCTTTAGGGACAATTTCAAAGCTTCAAAAGCATTGTTGGAAATGGTATCCCAGACGAACTCTGAACCCTTTTTGAGGAGTCGCGTAAATCCATGAGTTATCTCGGCATAATTTGGGATAAAATGATGAAGAAAGTTTGCTTTTCCCTACAAACTTTGTAACTGACGAAGAGTAGAAGGAGGAGGGAGATTAAGGATCGCCTCAACCTTTAAAGGATCCACCCGAATCCCTTGATGCGAAACAATAAAACCGAGAAGGAGGTCGGATTTCACGCAGAAAACAAACTTATGAGGATTCAAACGTATACGGTAGAACCGACAACGAACGAAAATGGCTTGGAGGTGGGTTAGATGATCGACTCAACACATTGAGTGAGTGAGTAAATTGTCCAGATACGGTTGGACAATGTGCTTGATATCATGGAAAGCATAAGACATAGCTCGTTGAAAAGTTGTGCTGGCGTTGTTGAGACCAAAAGGGAGTTTCAGATAGGAAAAAGTACCCCAAGGAAAAATAAAAGTGGTCTTATGTTGATCCTCGGGAACAATGTTGATTTGATTATACCCGAAGAAACCATCCATGAGAGATAAGATTTCACTTCCGGCGCAATCATTGACAATCTGATCGACGAAGGGGGTAGGAAAGTTGTCTTTGGGACAAGCTTTGTTGATATCCCTATATTCAACGCATACACAAATTGTGCCTTGTTTCTTGTCGATTGGGACAAGATTGGAAACCCATTTTGTGAGAGCCACCGGATAAATAAAGCCGACTTTAAGAAGTCTCTCGACTTTGAGCTTGATAGTCGTCGCTTTACATGGGTGAATTGGACGAAGTCATTGCCAGAAAGGTTTAGTGTCAGGGTATGTCTTTATCTCATGTATCACAATCTCAGGGTCGATACCCGACATTTCTTCATAGCTCTAGGCGAAGATGTCACGAAATGCTTTGAAAAGGGATGTGTAGGTGACAATTTCGTCCGAAGAACATGAAGCTCCAATATGGACATTTTCGACAATTCCAGGTTTGACGGAGATGTCAAGGGGAATAGTGGGCGAGATATTTCTTAAGTTCCCTTCAGAAAACACATCATGTGCAGACTTGGGAACGGTTTAGATCATGAAAACGATTGACGGGGTCGAGATCCATTGATAGTTCTCAATGGTATGTTGCTCCAGAAAGAGGATGGAATGATGATGTCCATCGTCCCAAGCAGTGTCTTCCATGACAGACATGATCATCTCGTCTGTGGGAAAAATGACATGGAAAGGATCTGGAGATAACTCACCAAGAGAGGGGGTAGAAGGGGTTGTCGATTGAATGGCCTGATAGGAAAATTTTACTGGACTTAATGGCATTTCATCACCATAACGAAGATAATCTCCAAGATCAGGTACTATCCATGGGTCATGAGACACAGGAAGTTCGTGATTCGATGTGGATATCATGTTGATTGAAGCAAAGGATGAGCGTGGAACATCAGGTGGTGGAATGGGGAAGGTACCCATTAACAAAGAGTCTTTAAGAAGGCCTACACCGATGTTCTCATAACCTGGTGGGGTTTTAGCGATAAATGATACATTTCCAGTATGGTATCAGAATTGAAGAAGGTGAGTTGGTCGACAATGATGACCTTTCATTGATGTGGGAAACATACCACCTGAAAAAGGGTCGACACAACTGGGTGCATGGAATCGATCCAGCTGCGGCCAAGTAGAAGATTGTAATCAAGGGGAGAATCAAAGACTTCCACTTCGACTTCGATTGTTTTTCCTTCTAATGTAATGGGAAACTAAGGAAGGAAACCATAGGGCTTAAAACCAGAGTCATTGAAGGATTTAAGAGTGTTCTTGGATTCGTTCAAAGGGGGAGAGCCAATGGCTTTCTAGCAAGCAAGAGACATGACACACGTCGAGGCACCCTCGTCGATAATGGTTCGACAAATGTTTTTGTCAGAGACAACCACTTGGATCTGGAATGCGAGTTGAGGGGGTAACCTTGGAATGTGATCCTCCAAGTCAAATATTATTAAATTCATATCCGTTGGATTGATTCCACCGATATCTTTCAACAGTGCCTTTCATTACGTAGGACAACTTTGAAGGACTTCGAGGGATGGCATTGCAGAAGGTGCTTGGGCCATATCTTCAACAATGCTGTAGTTCTAGGCAACACATGCATGAGGATTCAAAGCCGATTTCAGAACGACACCCTTTGGAGGGGGTTGAAGAACTGTGTCGAGGCTTGGTCGTTCGAGATGAAGAGGACCATTGGTAGGTGGAGTCGCGAGAGAGGATTGTACCGAGGAAGGTAGTAGATCATGAACCTTCTCTTTAGAGGGAGAATAATCTTTGGCTCAAGTACTGAGTGCAATGTCGCTCTTCTTTGAATCGCCAGTATACATCAATACATAAGATGTAGTAGAAGATGAGGGTTGGTCATGAATGACCAACTGAGCCTGTTGTTGAGACGAGAAGGGTTGGGACAAAACAACCGGAGCAGGTGGTTTTGGAGCTCCTTGAAGGAACTTAGTAACCTTGACGCGTCATGGAAAATCCTTCGTGTAGTGATCATCACCACAGATAAGACAAGGGTATCATGGTTTGCACTTATCCCAATCGTCAACAGGGTTAGTTTTGGTTCGCTCTGCTTGAGAAGTATTTTTTTCCTCCTTATTCTTACCCCTTATCTTTTTGGATTTGTTTTTACCGACTGGGGTATATTGAGCGACATTTACCTCAGAAGTCTTGCCGGTGGGAGGGGCAGGAGACGGAGCATTTTGAACATTAGAAGAAGAAGGTTTTGGGTTGGTGCTTGAGGTGGAATGTGGTTGGGCCTGGAAAGTTCCAATCACACCGTCAGCTGCATGCGAAGCAACTGGAGTAGTTGAAGTGGCGGAAGTGGAAGGACAAGGTAAGTTAGGTAGTAAATCGTAGAGGGTGCCTGTTTTTGAGTAAACGAGGTCAAGATATTGAGCACGAATTATGGCATGTTCTTCCATGACTACTCCACTCGTGGCGATGTCATGACCGATGTCATTCACAAATGATTTTGTGAACCATTCTGTCGGCAACTGATCGGGGAGTTCGCATTTAATGAGATTTCGTCGCCATCGCAACTCATGAATGTGATCCGATATATGAGTGGCTTTGCTTTGTTTGAAAGAAGTCAAAATATCAGTCCCCGTGTCATAACGAATCGGTAACTGGTAGTTTGTGAGGAAATCCATAGCTAGAGTGTTGAAGTCAGAGAAGGAACCTCGTGGAAATTCTATATACCACTTCACAGCAGAACCTGTGAGGGTTCATTGAAAAAGACGTAAGTGAATAGAGTCATCCATCAATGAGTTGGATGAACACCATAGGTGAAAAGTCATAACGTGATTATTCGAGTCCTCTCCCGCTTTGCCATTGAATTTAGGAATGTCCAATGGTAGCTTGGATGGTATAGCGGGTCATTGGGGAGAGTGATGAATTGGATCATTTAAAATCTTTGACAAATCTGGAAGATCCAAAGTGGCCAAAAAGGGTAACTGTCGATTCACCTGCAGGTACTGGTGTCTTTGGGGAGGAAACCCTGTCGGCAAACTAGTAGGACCATAAGCAGTCTACATATAATGTGAATACCCAGGTAGATTCGGTGGTGGTTAGAGAGGATAGTAGCTCATGGGATTGTATCCTGGAATAGGAACGTTAGTTTGAGCATTCGAGCCCCAAATAGGATTGAACGAACCTAGATATGGTTGGCCCATACTAGGGGGTAATACAGACGCAGCTGGAAACTGCATCCACCCAGTCGATTGAGGAGGATGTTGTATCAATTGATTCCAATACTGGGCCAAGGACGGAGGTATGTTTTGTCCATAAGGCGGGGTCGGTCCTCCTATCGAAGGTGGTGTTCCAATTGGGGTTTGTGTTCCAAATGAGACTTGCGTTCCAAAAGGAATTTTCCCGCTGAGAGGGGGTTGAGTCATACCACCTTGGTAAAATTTTCCACCGACGGGAATCTGGTAATTTGGTGTGAATGACGGGATAGTGACACTAGGATTAAGACTTCCAGTAGAAGACAAGGAAGGTCCTATAAAAGGAAATTGAGGGAGTGTCAGAATAAAACCAGTAAGAGAATGCCCAAAAGAAGAAGGACCACCAGGAGAGCTGGATGGGGTTTGCATAGGAGTGGGAATAGAAGCATGAAATGCACGGTATCCAGGTGGTAGTGTTGGGGTGACATTGGGCGTACGCGGTGTGCTAATGGGAGCAAGACTAATCGTAGTGAACTCGGTTGGAACACTCATAGTATCTATGTGATGGGCCATTTCGATAGGGACGGTAAAGTGATAGGCGGTAGTAAATGATACTGTCTCTGGACTAGAGATTTCAGAAATCACATGTGGGATGATTTTGGAAATCACAGGTGAGCCTGGACCAAAAAGGTCCCATCGAAAAACCCCCATAGACCAAAAAATATCTTGGCCTTCTATGCCTAGAAAGGGTCCAACTAGTGATCTAGAAGATGTAACAACTAAGTCTCCAAAAGAATTTAGTTTCATAAACAGTCGCTCAGAATCAAGGTGAAGTCGAAAGTCCTATCAAGTATTGGTGATTCGGAAATGTTCGAGAGATTCAGTTCATTCCACTTGTGGGGTGGTGACATATAGGACTTCACTCCACTGAGGAGAGCCCTCAGGTGAACTTGTAGGCAAGGGTTGAGAACCTTCCAGATGATCTGGAGATAAACCCTGCATTCTACATGAATGATGTGGAGGAGCTATGGCAACCGAGTGACAAACTTCACGAAGAAAATCTTATGGTCAACTTTGGTAAACAAACAATACGCGCTAGTAAACAAAATCTAGGGAGGAACACCAAACAAACAAGACTTTCTAATTCCTAAGTCACTAGATAGTGATGAAATCCAATGTCGCAACAATGAGACAAGAAGGGGCTGGGCTAGGGTGGAAAATTTACACTGATGACCTTCTTAACAGACTTACACCCTGGTGCAATATCCCACACATAATCGTGGGTATACCCTCCAAGGATCCCGAGTGATTTTGGTCAACGTTGATTCCAGGTACCATGAAGACTTTACCCTTCACAGTCACCTTGTGTAAGACCCTAGAAATATAGGCCACTAAAGTTACCACTGATAATAATAAATCCTGGGGGGACAGTCGACATTCCGATCCACACGCAAGGGTAGGGTATCTAGCCCAAAATCAACTCAAAAGGCTTCCACTTATCATTGTGGGTATACCTCCAAGTGATCCCCATTGTTGGAGCCGCCCTTGTTTTTTCACCTCGTGCAATTTTCAAACGTTTCGTACTTGACATTTAAAGTTGTTCTTCTTTTCCTTCCAAAATCATAAGACTCTTAAATCTCGTCGTTTGAATAACAAGGCTTTTTTCACTTTCAAAAGAAAAGATCCATTTTCCACCAATATGTTTGCCTCTTTTGTTTTGTTTT
>SNQJ01S0009748.1:89076-109158 GCA_010110895.2 Picea sitchensis | reverse complement strand
ACTATCCATCTAGGATGTTTTCCCTAACAAATTCACTTTCCTTCATCCCATTAATCAACAATTAAGCATGGGTTCTCTTACTCCACAAAGTGTCTTCCTGTGAGGGCTTTCACCATAAGGGGACCACTTTGGAGTTCATCCATATTTACTTCTTATCAACCATGACAAAAATATAATGAGTAATATTTACATCAAACACTATTGGGTCCATTACCCAAACCTTTGTGCTATGGGTCTTTCTTCAAGGGTTGACATCAATGACAACCAACCTTAATCAACATTAAGTACCTTTAATACCCTTATAATTAAATTGGCTAGTATGGAAGTAAAACTCGAACATAGAGAGCAAGAAGTGACACTATTTTGTTCATTTCCTTGTCTTGGAATCATTTAGTTACCTCTATAATATTTATCTCAACATATGTTACTGATTATGAATCTATTGTGGTAATTTTGTTGGTTGAGGAGATGAGGAGAAAATCCAGTCAAGAAACCTCAACTTATGAGGCAATGAGGCTCATAGGGAAATCCAAAGAAAAAGAGAATAATTAGAGAGGTTCTTCCACATCTAAGTCAAGAGGGAGGGAGGGAAAAATTAAATGTTGGTACTTTGGAAAATCTGGACATCTCAGGAAGGATTTCTTGAAATGACAAGAAGCCTCCAAAGAAGACTCAACAAAAGAAGTAAAGGAATCAAATGCAACTGAAACAATTTCATGTTTAGTGATGACATATGACATTTTGTCTATATGTAATGACTCACATCTTGATCAACGTTGGTTTTTATACTTTGGTGCATAAAATTAGATGTGTTTACATAAACATTGTTTTTCTACATACCAACCTATAGATGATGGAGTTGTTTTTATGGGAAATGATGTTTCCTGTAAGTTTGTTGGGATTGGTAGAATCCAAGTTAAAATGTATGATGGTTCTATAAGAACATTAATATCTATGAGGCATGTACCTAAACTTATAAAAAACCTAATATATTTGGGAGTCCTAATTTTTTTTGGATACAAGTGTACAATTCAAGGTAGAGTAATGAAAGTGTTCAAAGGCATATTACAGGTCATGAAGGTGAACATGATTAGGAACCTTTATCATCTTGAGGGAAGAACCAAGTCAAAACAGGAAAAAACAATTTTTGAAAGTGCAAGTGACTCCAATCATTAAGGTACCTATAGATCGTAAGTTACTTCCAAGTTTGAAGTCTCTAAATTTAAATTTCTGTAAAAATTGTATCTATGGAAAACTGAGTAGGGAAACTTTTAAAACAAGAAGACAAAGTAGTAAAGGTCTCTTTGATTAAATTCACTCATATGTTTGGGCACCATCCCCTACAGTCTCCTATGGAGGATCATCATGTTTTATTACATTTATAGATAATTTCTCTATGAGGGTGTGGGTCTATTTGTTAAAAAGAAAAGCTGATGTTCTTACTATATTTAAGCACTTTAGAGTTTTGGTTGAAAAGAGCACTAGAAGGTCGATAAAATATTTAAGAACTGATAATGGAGGTGAATACATATCTATGGAATTCGAAAAATATAGAAAGAAAGCGAGGATTGAGAGGCATAAAACCACTTCCTATACTCCTCAATAAAATTGTGTTGTTGAGCACATGAATAGGACTCTTCTAGAGAGAGAAAGGAACATTCTCAGTAATGCCAAGTTGTAGCAGGAGTTGTTGGAAGAAGTAGTTTCTACAACTTGTTATTTGGTTATCCGATCATGATCGACTACAATTAAATGTAAGATTCTAGAAGAGGTATCGACTGGTCACTCTTGTGATTACTCAAACCTTAATATTTTTGGTTGTGAGGCTTATTCTCTTATAACTAAGAATCAAAATTCTAAATTAGATCGGAAAAAAACAATGCTTATCGTTATTGGGTATGGTAGTGGAATCAAGGGATATATATTATGGAACTCTACTTCCCACAAAATCACCATTAACAAGGATGTAACATTTGATGAATTGGTATTCAAAAAATCATATGTATATGTTGAAATGAAATAGGCACAGGTACCACAAACTCAACATATTCAGTTGAGACTTGTTCGTCTATAGAAGAAGATAAACATGAAGAGGTTCATGAATATTTTCATGAAGATGTTCCTGCAAATGAAAATGAGGATGCAAATAATAATTAGGGAAATGTAGATATACCACAATCATCTTTGAGGAGATCTACAAGGGTCAGGAATCCTCCTAGAATGTATGATCATTTTGTTTCATCTGTTTCTTTGGTTACTAATATTGAGGGGCCTTCTTTCTATCAGGACAAAATGGACGTTTCTGATAGTGAAAAATGGAAAGAAGAAACGAAAGAGGAAATGGATTCCTTATAAAGTAATGGAACATGGGACTTGGAAGAACTCCCAAAAGACAGGAAAACTATAGGCTGCAAGTGGGTCTATAAACTGAAAAAGGGTCTTGATAATAAGGTTGAGAGGTACAAATCAAGGCTAGTGGAGAAAGGCTATTCACAGAGGGAAGTTATTGATTTCCATGAATTGTTTTCAGGAGTAGTTAAACTTATTTCAATTTGGGTTGTATTAGTACTAGATACTTTATTTAATCTGGAATTAGAGAAACTATATGTTAAGACAACATTTTTACATGGATATTTAGTTGGATAAATATACATGTAACAATCGTAAGGTTCTTCTCAGGATCATAGAATAAGATTTTTTTGAAAAATCTAGAAGTCATTGTATGGCCTGATGCAGTCGCCCAGGAAATGGTACAAGAAATTTAATTCTTTCATGGTGAGCCATAATTATACAAGGTCTGAGTATGATCATTGTGTTTATTTTAAAATGTTGGATAATGCCATATTCATTATTTTAGTGGTATATGTTGACGATACGCCTATATAAAGAAAGAGCATGGAATGGATCAATAGGTTAAAGGCTCAGATGGATAGGACATTTGACATGAAGGATACAGGAGAAACAAAACAAATTTTGGGCATGGAGATACGCAGAGACATGAAAAATGGTAAGATCTGGTTATCAAAACACAAGCATTTGGAGAAAATATTTATGTGGTTCGATATGAATAATGTGAAACCAATCTCAATCCCTTTGGCTTCTCATTTCAATATTTATTCAAGTTTATGTCGTAGTACTGATGAAGAAGATAATAATATGTCTCGTGTACCATATGCTAATGCAGTAGGGAGTGTAATGTATGTGATGGTTAGTACAAGACCAGATATTTCACATGTAGTGGGTGTTGTCCATCAATATATGGAAAATCCTGGAAAAGACCATTGGGCATGAGTGAAATGGGTGCTTCGGTATTTGAAGGGCACAAGTAATTATTGTATCACCTACAATAGTCGTAGTGATTTAGTCTGCGTATTTGTCGATTTGGATTTTGCGGGTGACTTGGACAAGAGGAGCTCAACTTCAAAATATTTCCTTACTCTTACAGGTGGAGCTATTAGTTGGATGTCAAAGCTTCAAAATATTTCCTTTTTATCCACTACAATGGTAGAATATGTAGCTACTCCACATGCTTGCAAATAATAAATCTGGTTAAAAGGTTTACTAGGTGTTTATGGAATGATGTAGGACAAGTTAAAACCATTTTGTGATACTCAAAGTGCAATTCATTTGGATAAAAATCCATCATATCAAAGTAATAAAAAACATATTCCTATTAAATGCCTTTTTGTAAGAGATGTTATTGATTAAAGATGAGTGGATCTCGAAAAATTCCATACAAAAGATAATTATGCATACATGTTCATAAAACCACTTCTCATAGAGAACTTACAATGGTTCTTGGATTCTCTTGGCTGGCAGAAGAGGCGATGAATACAATTTGGCATGATATTCAGGTAAATTATTGTCAAGGTGGATATTGTTGAATGGTGTAAATGAATTTCCCAAGAAATTATATGGGCATTTATTTGTTCCTAAGATTCATCCTTCGTTTGAGACATGTCAACCAAAATTAGATTTTGGTTAGATATGCATTTAATGTATGAAACTGATTCAAGATGTTTTTTTGTTGTAATCCTATATAGGCAGAAATATTCACATAGTTGAAAGGTTTGAATGTTGGGAAGGATGTAGATGTTGGTTGTTTTAATTCTCCCTTGAACATAATAAAACCAAACTTCATTTCCTTGTGGATGTTTCCCTTGTGAAGGGTTTTACTACGTAAATGTGTTATTCAATTTTGTGTGATTGCAAATGTCTATATATTTTTTAGTTGTTGCGAATTAAATCTTTATGATAAAAGTTTCCATTGTGTAACAAAAAAAACCATCTTAAATTGTATTGCTATGTGATGTTATATGATTGGTTCTCCATCATATAATCTTGAAAACAAAAGAAATCTAATACATTGAAATTTACAAACTAATATAAAAACATTTCCACACATTTAAAACATGATTTCAATAGGTGCACATGCCAACAATCCCATGCTCCAATATGTTTTTGTACCAAATATTCTCATGGAAATCCAAGACCTAAATCCTTCAACTGAATTCGAATATTCTCCAAAATTCACTTTGAGGATCTCTCCATGGATAACAAGGTCGTGAAGGACCTAGAAATAATCCAACATGAATCCTTCCATGCGCATAATAGTCAATATTCTTCTCTATTGGATATACACCTGTGGGATTGTGAGCACATGCATGAAGAAATAAAAAAACACCATTGTGAGAATTATCCTCATCATCCATCAGAGATGCACAGTCTAAAACCTTAGTGTCTATACAATAATAATGGAAAGTCTTTTGGACTATATGTACATCTCTTTAGATATTTTGGATATTGGCCTAGGTAGGAACTGGTATGTAAATATGAGACTCAGGTCGAAAATGCTTTTGAAATTCAGAAAAACAAATGTCAATTTCGAGTGAGAACTAGATATTGAATAGCTATGACAGATTTATATGTGCATGAGAAATTCTAATATCTACAACGTGCATGGAAAATGTGTGCAACACAATGAAAAAATACCGCACGCCACAAAACTCAGTCACTGAACACTCAGGACTTACCACGCAATCGAAAACGTACTAGATTTTCTGTACCCTGTGAGAAAACACTTAATGGAATGATTTATGGATGCAGAACAACATAGTGCTATGATTAACACATAAATTCAAAAATACATATGAAATTATGAACACACAAAATACTTGATATTAATAACTTCAGCGCAACGCGCGGTTACAGAATATAAAACTATAATGAGCTTCGGCTCCATCAACTTCTTCTGATTTTACAGACACTGAACTTGTTCTCTCATAATTCTTCTTTGAATCTTCGGTTGTTGTTGTTTCTCCTTCACTACTCTATTATCTCAACCTCTATGCATATGTATTGACTAATTAAATACTCAGGCTTATATGGACTACGATTGAGATTACCTATAGAAGAAAAAATGAATCAACATTAAAGGCACAATAAATCTGACTGACTCTTCACCTACTTAACTAGACTCGAGAAAAATAATATCATCTCTATTAATAACTTCCCTTCTTTCCAACTGATAAAAAGAAATTGATCTTACGTAAATGTGCAAATTTGTATTTGCATATTAAGAGACAAATCTATGAACTAACAATTCAGTTAACTGAAAAATATACTGAACAATTGACTGACTGACAAACTGGTTGAGACGTAAATCTCACCAACTTGTAATTAATATTTCTAACACTCCCCCTTAATTATAAGTAGGTGGGATTACCAAAATTACATATAAAATTTAATTTACATTTTACTGTGACTCATATGTTACTGTCGAGACTCCCAAACTACTACGCAGATGTTGAAATGCATATCTTGCTAAATCCTTTGTGAAAATGTCTTTGATTCATTCTTTTGACCTACAAAACTCTAAACTGATCTCTTTGGTATTCATCAATTCTTTGATAAAATGATACCTTGTATCAATGTGCTTGGTTTTCTTGTGAAACACATGATTCTTTGATAACATGATGGTTGAATTGTTGTCACGAAATACTATTATTGGTTCATGTTGTTCCTGCAGAAAATCTTTTAACATTCTTCTCATCCAAACTGCTTGACAAGTTGCACTTCTAGTTGCGACGTACTCTACTTCTTCTAAACAAAGAGCCACATTGGGATGATCTGTTGATTCCCATGGTACTATACCTATTCCAAAATGAAATGTGTACCAAGAGGTACTTTTCCTATAATCTATGCTCCTTCCATAATCATTGTCAATGTATCCAATACGTTTAAAATCTTCTGAAGTAGAATGCCTTATACCAAAATCTTTTGTTCCATTCACATATCTTAGAATTATTTTTCCTACCTTCCAATGTGATTCTTTTGGAGTTTCCATGAACCTTGATATTAGTCTCACTCCATACATAATATTAGGTCTTCTCATTGTTTGATACATAATATTTCCTACCAGTATTTTAAACAGTGTGGGATCCACCTTAGACCCTTTATGTTCTTTGCTTAACTTCAATCATGTTATGACAGGTGTTGGGGCTACTTTGTAATTTATCATATTGGATATTTTCAGGATTTCATGCACATACTTAGATTGTGAGATAAATATACTAGTTTTGGACTCGTGAACTTTAATGCCCCAAAAATATCTCATAAGCCACAAATTAGTCATTTCAAACTCATCCTTCATGACTGAATTAAATTCTTCTACGCCAAAGTCACTTGTAAAAATTAAATCATCTACATATATGAAAACAATTAATATGTTACCTTGCTAATTTGCTTTGGTGTATAGTGTTGGATCACATTCTGTTCTCTAAAATCCATTCTGTGTGATATAGAAATCTATGCGACCGTACGAAGATTTGGGATCTTACTTTCACCCATACAGATCTTTTTTCAATATGTACAGTTTTTTCTCTTGTCGTGGAACCTCATATCCTTGTAGTTGTTCCACATACACTTGTTCTTCTAAGTTTCCATTAAAAAATGTTGACTTTACATCCATTTGGTAAAATGGCCACTTATTAAGCGCGTTAATGGATAACACAGTTCTGAATATGTCCATGCGTGCAACTAGTGCAAATGTTTCGTTGAAATCAATTGCAGGTTGTTGTGTAAAACCTCTTGCAACTAATCTTGCTTTGTGCTTCTGCACATTTCCTTCTGCATCTTGTTTGGTCTTATAAATCCACTCAACACTTATGACATCCTTATCCTAAGGTACATATGCCAATTTCCATGTCTAATTGTTATCTATGCATCTAATTTATTAATTCATGGCTTGAGCCCATACATCATCTTTGACAACTTCTTCAATGTTTAATGGATCATTTATTTGTGAAAATAGAGCAAAAACTAAAAATGAATTTGATGTGTCCTCATTATATATGTCATGCATACTTCTTGTATTTCTTGCTAACAAACTTGCTAATGTTGGATATGGATATGTATAGCTACTTGGACTGCTTGATGGAGTTTGTTGTGCTCTAGGTGTAGATTGTGCATATGTTTTTCTTATTAGGGTATTTTGCACTATGATTTGCGTCACAATGCCAGGTCTAGAAGGGACTGCGGACTAACTTGTACATGGTGGTTGAACTACTTCTTCTTATGTAACATCATGATCAATAACATCAATAATTCTAATTATTCTTTTTATGCTTCCATCCCGCACTTAATTTTCCATGAAATGAACATCCCAACTGATTATGAATTTTCTTGCAATAAGATCATACAATTCGTATTTTTTTGTCTTCAGAATACCCAACAAATATACATTTATGTCCTTTGTTGTCCATATTATTTCTCATCTCATCTCAAACATGTGCATATGTGACACAACCAAAACATTTAATTGCACCACATTATGCTTCATTCCTATCCAAGCTTCTCGAGGGACTCTGTTATTTACACTTTTTGTTGGACATATGTTCATGATGTATATTGTAGTTGCTACTTCCTTAGCCCAATACTCATTTAAAAAATGTTTCCGTGGAAAACATATTGTGTGTCATTTCCATGATGGTTATGTTCTTCCTTTTTGCGACACCATTCTGTTGTGGTGTATATGGCGCGGTAAATTGCTTGTAGATGCCATGAAATTTACAAAAATTCTGAAATTCTCTTGAGATGTATTCTCCTCCTCTATTAGTTCTTATACACTTGATGTAATAACCACTTTTCTCCTCCACAAGTTATTTAAACAACTAAAAATATCCCAATGCGTCAAATTTGTGCTTTAAAAAATAAATCCATGTATTTCTTGAGAAATAATCAATGAATGTAAGAAATTAAGTATTGCCTCATATAGATGGAGTTTGCATTGGTCCACAAATGTCTGAATGTATAATTTCCAATGGATCTTTTTCTCTGTAAGACTTTCCAATTGGAAATGAGTTTCTATGATGCTTTCAAAAAATACAACCTTCACATATTCTTTGTAGTTTTTCAATCAATGGTAAACCTTTTACCATATCCTTTATGTGTAGCAGCTTCATGCCTCTAAAGTTCAAATGTCCAAATCTAAAATTCCATAGAGAGGAGTCATCTTGTACTTCAAATAGAAATGATACCTGCATTTATGCGCTACTTTCTCCTTTCTTGATATTGCGCGCACTATTTTCTTCATTGGAACTGCACACACTTTCTATTATAAATACAATTTCTAACTGTGCGTGTTTTTCTTTACCAACAACTAGCATTGTATTATTTTTCTTGTCTAGTTTCAATGTCAATGGAAGCATTATGTTCTTTGTCATCTGAATTCTTGCAATAAGTTGATTTCTTTGATATTTGTCTATAATCACACAATTATTATATTCCATGTAGATTATGTATCATTTATGTAACAATTGTCCTGTGCTCATCAGATTATGCTTTAGACTAGAAACATAATGTACACCAGGCATAAATATTTGTTCTCCTTTCTTAGTTTAAATTTGTATACTTCCTTTTCCTAAGACAGTGATTTGGATATCTGTTCCAAGTGTAACCTTGGTTTGGACTGACTCATCCAAACTAGAAAAAAATTCTATGTTTCTGGTCTTGTGGTTACCACAACCTGAATCTAAATACCATATGTCACAAGGAATTTCTTGAGCAACATTGCATTCAACATAGGAATTGTTTTAGTGCATGATCTTGACCTTTCTTTTTCTGATTATACTGTCTCTTTCTACATTCATATGCATAATGTCCATAATTTTTACACTAATGGCACTAAATATTTAATTTGTCAGTTCTCTGACCACTTGACTGACTCCTATTTTGACTTCGTCCTCTTCCACTGGTATTTCTAGGAGTGCTACTACATCCATCTCTAGCATAATTTCTTCCTCTTCCTCTTGAGTTATCTGTCTCGCTTACTCTTCCACAGCTTATAGATGACTTAGATGACTGTAGCTAAAATTCATTCTCTAATGACATGCAATTTGACCTATTCAATATGTGTTGATGATTAACGAGGGAAGCTTGCAGTTCATCTAGAATAAATTGACTCGGGTAATTTTTCTCTTCGAGGGTCACAACTAGGGTATCAAATTTAGGAGGAGGACTCATAAGTACTTTCTCAACAACGTTTTTGTCTTCTATGGTTTCACCATGAGACTTAATCTAATTTGTTTGGCCAATAACATGGGTGTAAAATGAATCTATTGAATCTGTATCTTTCATTGACAGAGTTTCAAAATCTCTTCTAATAATTTGTAGTTTAGAAGTCTTGAATTTGTCCATACATTGATAAGAGGTTTCTCTCAATACTTTGGCAGACCGGCTGACTTACAATTCGATTGACTGACAAATATACTGACAAATTAACTAACTCACGAAGAATCGACTAAGACATCAAGCTCACCGACTTGTAATTACTATTTTCAACAAAAATGTAGAGCCAACACCACCACCATTCACTTTCCTTCAATGCCTTCCAATGCTAAACATGACTATGACAAAATAGTGTAGTGGATGAATCTAATTTTTGAGAACCTTATATGTGTTCTATTGAACGAAAGCATCAATTGCATTGCATAAATTCTAGAATCCCGAATTCAGGAAATATTTAAAGGTGATTTCTTCTGACAGAAATGAGGCGGCTCTCCTGAAAAGCACAGATCCGTTTTTTAATAGAATGTCAAGAAACTACTTGTATATTGGTCGATCTACTATATTTTCACTCACTAGTACACACCCTACTCTCACCAAACAAAACAATTCAGTCTTGTTGAAATCGCATGATCACAATCACTCACTTGAGAGAGTCAGAGCTTCCCCTACTCTGATATCAAGATATATAATAACAGAGTAGACATATTTCATACACACCAATTGTCCTACATATTCCATTATTTAACTAATATAAATACATTAAGTTTTAGTTTAAAATAGATGGGTTATCTTAAACAATTCTGATAATATCTCAACCTTAAATAGGATGTAGATATAATAAAATCCTAACCGATTAATAAATACCTCACACATAAATAGGATGTAGATATAATACTCTAGCAAATGGACCATTTGGATTGCGGTGATGTTGCTCGGGACAACTTTATTGGTCGTTCTTACTACTCAACTAGGTGATTGAATGTTCATTTATTTTTCATATTTGTTTTACAAGATGTTTTATTAACTCATTATAGGGGGTGTACTGGAATTTTGAGTATAGACTGCGTAGGCAAAGAAAATCAACAATTGCCAAATTTTTCTTACTCTATTCAGACACACGGTATGTTGCATAATGAAAACTTCACAATAACAAATCAATAAATCAGATCATTTTGAAGGGATATTGGTTTGTTCTGGCACACTGTTGTGTATTTGCTTGATCAAAACCTCGGAGACTGATGATCCTTTGTCAATGCGATCGAGTTGAGGACCCTCTGAAATGGAATGTATTTTGGAGAGGCTAAGCTAGGAACAATGTTGATCTGAGGACAAAGATTTGATCTTGGTGGAAAGTCTATGGTCAGGTAAGCATTTTTACTTTATATGTTTTACCTACAGAAATTTAGCTAGCAGAGGTTACTTAGAAAATGTATGTATTTGAGTTTATTCAGTGAAGGGATACTTTCTACAACTTAGTAAATGGAACTTTTCCAAATTTACATATATAACTTAACTTTATTTGTAAGTGGACATCTTAATATATGAAGACATTGTAACTTTTCATTCATCCATTTATATCTGAAGTTCTTATTTATATAGCTTAGAGTACTTCTCGTGAAGAAGTTGTGACATTTTATTTTCTGTTAGTAAATTATGTTAAACGGTGACAACAAGACGGAGGTTAGGCAACGGGCATTCTTCCACAACTTGTGCAACGATATGGATCGATTCCTAGAATCTGGCTATTGTTGAAAAAAACAATCGTAAATAGAATTAGATTGGTTTGTAATTAATGAATTTGGTTTCTTGAAATTGTGAAAGGAAGACTATAAATTCATGTATTCCTACAAATGTAAATACTGAGCCTAATGTAACTCTTCATGCTATGAACAATAACAAAACTGATACCTTGCTTGGTGGACATAGCCCGAAGTTGGGCGAAAAACGTAAACTTCTGAGTGTTTGATGTTATTGTTTTTCCATCTTATATTTGATTATGATCTGTTTTTTTTTTTCATATTAGTTTAATATTGTGGCTGTCTAAATCAACAATTGGTATCAGAGACAATCAAAGGCCACAAAACGCAGCAGCAATATCATTAGCAGGCGTCAATTGTTCTTGGAGGAGGAGCGTTGATGCAGAGCCCTATTTTGTTCACATCAATGATGGTCAGTCAGTGCATGGGGAGCGTTGTTTTCGGATCAACACTAGAATCCACGCTTTAAGGGCGCGCTGATTCACTTCTGGACTTGCGGTGTTTTCAAATTTAAAATCAGCGTTGGCCTCTTTGGTATATTGTGAACCCAACTCTGTTCAATTCTTGATAAGTTTTTACGTACATTTTTAATTACTGTATTTTTCTCCTTATGAGATAAAGAATGGAATGCGCAATCTCTCGGTTATCCATTTAGTTGTCATTCCAATTTTTGTATACAATGTGAAGGATTTTCCACAGAAGGATTTTGTAGTCATATTTTAGAATGTGTAGCAAAATCAAGAAATGTGTATAAGTATTATAAAATTCATTATCGAGAAGCAACATAGCGATTAAAATGGCAAAAACTCACAGTGCTAACGTTGAAATCAATAAGTTCAATGGAAAACACAATTTTGAGACATGGAAGGTCAAGATGCATGATTTTCTCGTGCAACAAGGCATGGTGAAGGTACTTTTGGGAAAGTAAAAGAAACCCGTGACCATTTCAGATGAAGAGTGGGAAGAGATCGATGCAGAATAACTAAGTGTCATACGTCTATGTTTGGTCGATGATGTTATGTTCAACATTGTTACGGAGAAGACAACAACCGGTTTGTAGACGAAGCTGGAAAGCTTGTATATGAAAAAATCCTTAACGAACATGATCTTCCTGAAAATACAATTGTACAATTTGTGCATGAATGAACGTACGAAAATAACTGATCATTTAAATACTTTTAATACTCTTTTAGTCCAGTTGACTACTATGGGAGTGAAATTTGAATTTGAGGATAAGGCTATTACATTATTGTGTTCTTTGCCTGAGTCATGGGATCATTTTGTTACCTCTATTAGTTTCAGTTCACTAGAAAGTATTGATTTTGATGTTATTGTTGGAGCTTTACTATCTGAGGAAACAAGGAATAAATCCAATTTCGATCGAAATCTCTACATCTGAGGCGATGGTGATCAAAGGAAGACCAAGGAAAGAGGACATGATCAGAGGGATTTCTCTTGGTGAAATTCGAACGACAAGAAGAGAAAGATTAAGTGTTGGTATTGTGGAAAATCAGGACACCTTAAGAAGGATTTTTGGAAGCGAAAAAAATCCTCCAAAGAAGACCCTCCAAAAGATATGAAGAAAGAAAAGGCAACTGAAACAGATTCAACAACAAGTTCATGTATGGTTGATGAAGTTTTAACAATTGGTATTGTTTCACATTATGATCAATAGTGGTTATTAGATTCTGGTGCTTCAAATCACATGTGTCTTCATAGACACTAGTTTATTACTTACCAGTCTATAGATGATGAAATTGTTTACATGGGAAATGATAAATCATGTAAAGTTGTGGGAATTGGTAGCATTCAGATTAAGATGTTTGATGGATCTGTTAAGATACTAAATAATGTGAGACATGTACTTGAGATTAAGAAGAACCTAATCTCTTTGGGAGTATTAGATACTAGAGGATATAAAAGTATTGTTCAAGGTGGAGTTATGAAGGTCTACAAAGGAATCCTACTGGTTATGAAAGCGAAGAAGGTTGGAAACTTGTTTCTATTAGAAGGAAGAATCGATTCAGATCATGCGACAATTGTATCCGAGAATGAAAGTGATTTTGTTCGTCAGTGGAATCAACGATTGGGCCATATGAGAGAAAGAGGATTAAAGGTATTATCTGATCTCAAGTTACTTCCTAGTCTAAAGTCTTTAAAGTTATATTTCTGCAAGGACTGTATTTATGGAAAACAGAATAGGAAGATATGTAAAACCAGAAGACACACCAGTGAGGTAATCCTTGAATATACCCATTCTGATGTTTGGGGACCATCCCCTACTATTTCATATGGAGGATAATCATATTTTGTTACTTCTATAGATGATTTATCTAGGAAGGTTTGGATCTATATGTTGAAGAGAAAGGATGATGTATTTACAGTTTTTAAGCAGTTTAGAGATTTAGTGGAAACGAGCACTGGTAGGTCCATTAAATGTTTAAGAACTGATAATGGTGGTGAATTTACGTCAACGAAATTTGATAACTATTGGAAAGAGTTTGGGATTTATAGGCATAAAACCACTTCTTATACTCCTCACCAAAACGGAGTTGTTGAACGCATGAACAAAACTCTTCTAAAGAGATCAACGAGTATGTTGAGTAATGCAAAATTGCAGCAGGAAATATGAGCAGAAGCAGTAACTACAACTTGTTATATGGTGAATCGATTAACATCAACAACAATAGAGTGCAAGATTCCTGAAGAGGTATGGATAGGTCACCCTTCTAATTATTCTAATCTTTAAGTTTTTGGTTGTGAAGCCTATGATCTAATTTTGAAATGTCAGTGTTATAAATTAGATCCAAAATAAAAAAGGCTTTCTTTGTTGAATATGGTGATGGTATTAAGGGGTACAAGTTGTGGGATCCTACTTCCCACAAGATCACCATTAACATAGATGTAATATTTGATGAATCATCAGTCATCAAATCAGATGTAGATGTTCAAATGAAACAGGTAGAAGTACCAAAATATCAATAGATTTAGTTTGAAACTCATTCAACTACATATGAAAGCGAACATGAACACATTTTTGAAGATGTTAATGAAGAGGTTCCTACAAAAGAAAGCATGGATGATAATGACATTTGACAGATTGTTGATGAACCACAAACTTCCCTAAGGAGGTCTACACATGTGAGAATTCCTCCAAGAAGGTATGATGATTTTCTTTCATCAGTTTCTTTAAGTACTAATGATGATGAACCTTTGTGATATCACGAAGCGGTGGAGGGTTCTAACTGTGAAAAATCGAAAGAAGCAATGAAGGATGAAATGAATGATTTAGCGAAGAATGCTACATGGGACCTAGTAGAAATTCCAAGAAACATAAAAAATGTAGTTTGCAAGTGGGTCTACAAGTTGAAGAAGGGTGTTGATGATAAGGTAGAAAGGTAAAAAGAAAGTCTAGTTGCAAATGAATATTCTCCCAAAAAAGGTATTGAATTTCATGAGATTTTTTCACCAGCTATTAAGATTGTTGCAATTCAAATTGTGTTAGCATTAGTTGCGTCACTTGATTTGGAGTTGGAGCAACTAGATGTTAAGTCTGTTTTCTTACATGAAGATATGGATGAGGAGATTTACATGGAACAGCCTAAAGGGTTTGTTCAGAATTGCAACAAGAAATTTGTTTGCAGGCTCAATAAATCATTGTATGGTCTCAGGCAGTCGCCTAGACAATGGTACAAGAAATTTGACTCTTTCATGATGAGCCAGAATTATACAAGGAGTGAGTATGATCATTGTGTTTACTTTAGGAAATTGAATAATGACATATTCATTATCTTAGTATTATATGTTGACAATATTTTTTTATCAAGCAGAAGCATAACTCAGATCAATAGGTTAAAGGCTCAAATGGCTAGGACGTTTGATATGAAAGATCTAGGAGCCAATTTTGGGCATGGAGATATTTAGAGACAGGAGGAATAATAAGATTTGGTTGTCACAACATAAGTACGTGAAGAAAGAACTTTTGAGGTTTGGTATGAATAATGTGAAACCAATTTCAGTACCTTTCGCTTCCCATTTTAAACTTTCTTCAATTTTATTTCCTAGTACAAAAGAAGAAAAGGAACATATGTCTCGAATAATGTATGCTAATTCACTATGATGTTTAATGTATGTGATGGTTAGTACAACACCATACATTTTACATGCAGTTGGGGTTGTCAGCATATATATGGAAAATCGAGGTAAAGAGCAGTGGGAAATAGTGAAATGGGTGCTTCGGTATTTGAGGGGCACATGTGATCATTGTATCACCTATAACGATGGTTGTGAGTTAGTCTATGAATATGTTGATTTGGATTTTGCAGGTGATTTGGACAAAATGAGGTCAACTTCAGGATATGTCTTTACTCTTGTAGGTCGAGCTATTAGTTAGATGTCAAAGATACAAAGCATTGTTGCTTTATCCACTACAAAAGAAGTATACATAACTGCTTCACATGCTTGCAAAGAGGCGGTTTGGTTAAAAGGTCTGTTAGGTTAGTTTGGAAGGATTGAGGACAAAGTAAATCTACTTTGTGATAGTGAAAGTGCTATTAACTTGGCCAAGAATCCAACCTACCACAATAAAACTAAACATATTCATATTAAGTACCATTGTAAGACAGGTCATCGATGAAGGTGGTGTTTCTCTTGAAAAGGTTCATACAAAAGAGAATTGTGCATACATGTTCACAAAAACAATACTTTTAAAGAAGCTAAGATGGTTCTTGGCTGCTCTTGGCTTGCAGAAAAGGTGATGAACAAAAGAAGGAGCAAGGTATCAGGTTAATTGTTGTCAAGGTGGATATTGTGAAACAGTGACAACAATGGGTAGGTTAGGTGACAGTCATTCTTCCACAACTTGTGCAACGATATGGATTGATTCCTATAATCTTGTTGTTGCTGAAATAAACAACCGTAAATATAATTAGATTGGTTTGTAATTAATGAATCCAGTTTCTTGAAATTGTGAGAGGAATACTATAAATTCATGTATGCCTACAGATGTAAGTAGTGAGCCTGTTGTAACTCTTCATGCTATGAACAAAAGTAAAACCAATACCTTGCTTGGTGTACGTTCCTCAAAGTTGGGCGAACCCCATAAAATTATGAGTGTTTGATGTTATTTTTTTTCCATCTTCTATTTGATTATGATTTGTTTTTGTTGCGTATTAGTTTAATATTGTGGTTGTATAAATCAAAAAATTAAGTGAATAAGTTTTAATGGTGAATTAAGCAGGTATTCTCAAGACAGCTTCAATTGCCTCTGGTTATAGGCCAATTCATTTTTAAATTCTTAAACATTCTCTCATGTATGACATGTAAGTTCGCAAGGGCCAATTTCAATGAACAATGCCAAAGAACAAATCATTACCATCTCGGACCATTTTTTAAATACTCTATTATCATTACCAACTTTGTTAAATATATTGTACCCTCAACAGTCTGACCGTACAGTGCCAGCTCTACTGGACAGTTGTACTGTCTATTTCTGTCTTGCTTGAGCATATATAGCTCAACCATCTTACATTGTAACTAAGTTCTAAGTTCTGTACTTCTTCATACATCTCAATATACTGTTCTATTCTCTTCTCTCTGCATTTCTCTGTGCTTCACAATTTATCATGGTATCAGAGCTCCAGGTGTAAGCCTCTTCACACAGTCAGGAGAGCAACACGATCCACACAGTACATAGCTTCAGGTGTAAGCCTCTTCACACAGTCCGGAGAGAAACTCGATCCTCATAGCGCAGAGCCTCACGGATCTTGAGAGCACGCGTCACAACCTTTTCACAAGGTTTGGAGAGTTGTTCGTAATACTCTTTAAAGATCGTCGTAGGAAGATTGCAAAGGTTGCAGAGCATACTTCGCTCGAAAGAACGAGGAAGCAGAGAATGCAGAAGAAGAAACCTGCACAAATTCTTCAAAGAACCGTCAAAGATTGATGCAGAAGAGCTGCAGAACGAAAAATGTTTAAAGAACTTAAAGTTTACGCTTAAATTTGGTAAAGATTCAGGCAGAAGGCATAATCGTTTAAAGTTTTTGCAAAATTCGCGCAAATCTGTCAAAGATTGTAGCAGATAACGAAGAATTCGTATATTTCTTTCAAATCTTTGAAAGATTCACAAATATTTCTTACACAGGTGAAAAGAACAGCCACTGAGGCCGTAAGATTCATCTTGTGAACAGATACGAGGCAGGAAATGAGTTCAGAAGGGACGAGGAGAGCGTGGTAAAGGCGAAAGAATTTCAGCCGTCAGATCTTGAACATAGGCCCGACAGCCGTTAGATTAGCAAGAAGGAGCACGACGTTTATTCGTTTGGAGAGCACAGGAGAAATTTCAATGTGTGAAGTCGCGAAATCTCGACATCATCTGGACCGTCCATCGAGAAACACGTGGTAAGATTTCGACATTTCGTGACTCGCAGGTGTAAAGGTCTGAAGAGAGTCATGAAAAATCGTGAATCGTGAAATCACGAGTCATTCTGGATCGTTGATCGAGAAATATCGTGAGCCGTCGATCTTCTCTCATCGCAATATCAGTAATCGGGAGTTGGACGAGCAAAGGCCTGCACTCCAAAACTCCGATACGCGATATCGCGATATCCCGAGAAGACCTGTGAGCCGTCCATCTCTGAGGACAAGTGGCAGCAGATTATCCTGTCGACATTTCGGCATTCGGGGTTTCAAGTTGTCAAAGAAATTTGACATCGCAACTCGCGAAATCTTGATACGCGAAATCCCGATCAAATCTCAGCCGTCCATCACTCTCGGACACGTGGCGTAAATCCAGGGACTCGGGAAAAGTTCCGACAAGGATAGGGCCATCAGCATATCGGGATTCGGCGTTTCACGAATCTTGAGGACAAGAAACTCAGCACTTCCAAACTCTGAACCCCGAAATCCCGACAGGAGGTAAACTTCGTCGTGGGGCCCAGCTGACGTCATCTAGTCAAACGAGTCAATCGGCGCATCAGCATTTCGCGGATCCTGGAGACAAGAGGTCTGGGACATATCATATTGAGAAATTGCGAGAAAGGATCATGACCGTCCATCTGGTGAGGACGCGTGTCGCAGATCGAAGCCATCGGGAAAAGTCCCGACAGGACAGCGCCATCGGAATATCGACGATCGCGGAATCGAGGAGACAGAAAACCTCGACATCAGATATCGCGAAATCCCGATTCGCGATATCCCGATAAGATCTGGACCGTCTGATCATCAACAGATCTGGACCGTTGAAAAGTCCACAGGCAACTTTTCGCGTTTCGACATTTTGAAAGGTAAAAACGGGAAAAAGCCCGTAGCGCTTTAACACAAGGCGTGTGGTCACATTGAAAGGAGACCAAGGGTCAATTCAAGCCCGATAAGCCCCTATAGGCCATCAGCAAATCGACATTTCTGAGATCGGAGGTAAATACAAATTTTTTTTCCCTCTATTTTTTCAACATTTTTTTTAAAATGGCGTCGACTAGCAATCTCGGCCCAACTCAGGGTTCGATTCTTCTTGGTAAGAATTACGAATTTTGGTCTCTTCGAATGAGGTCGTTCTTGCAAGCACAAGAGTGCTGGGAACCAGTGGATCTCGGATATGTGGAACCAAATCCATCCACCCTCACTGCCATGACAAATGCGCAGAGAATTGCTCAGGCAACTCTGAGGACCAAAGAAAACAAAGAGAAATTCTGGATACAGAATTCTGTAGATGATTCAATTTTTTCGAAAATCACAGGCGCTGGTACTTCCAAACAGGCCTGGGACATTCTTAAATCGTCCTACCAAGGAAATGACAGGGTAAAAACAATTAAACTGCAGTCCTTGTGGACATAATTTGAGACTCTCAGGATAACAGAGTCCAAAACTGTAGATCAGTTCATGACCAGAGTCATGGGAATCGTGAACCAGATCAGACTGATTGGTGAAACTATCACTGATCAACAAATTGTTGAGAAAATTCTCAGAAGTCTACCGAAGAAATTTGAAATGGTTGTAACAGCCATCCTTGAATCCAAGGATCTATCAAGATTTTCAACAGATGAACTAATTGGTTCTCTGATCACACATGAGACCAGACTGCATCTCACAGATGAGTCAATCTCAAATGCCTTCAAAACTCAAGTCTCCTTCAGCAAAGGGATTGGCAGAGGAAGAAGAAGAGGTTACCAAGGAAGAGGGAGCAATCAAAATAACCCTCATACCAGTGGAGGGAACAGACAACAGTATCCAAATCATAATTACCAAGGTCAAAGAAATCATCAACAAAATCAACATCAGAATTTCCAGCCTGAAAGAGGCAGAGGGAGAAGATCAAATGAAAAATCAAGCATCCAATGCTTTTATTGCAAAAAGTATGGGTACTATGAATCTGAATGCAAGAAGAAGCAGGCAGATCAACTCTCAGGCAGAGAAAATGTGTCAAATCACACGGGAGAAAACTCAGGAGGTATGTTTCTCTCATGCCACAAAACTGAACAACAACCTGAAGATCTTTGGTTGCTAGACAGTGGATGCAGAAATCACATGATAGGTAACAAAGAATTACTTTCATGCATTGATTCATCAATATCGCCTGATATCACACTTGGGAATGATAATTTAGTCAAAGTTCAAGGAAAAGGAACTGTTCCTATTCTTACTAAACAGAATGTAAAGAAAGACATATCTAATGTCTATCATGTTCCAGACTTAAAACATAACTTGTTAAGTGTAGGACAGCTCATTGAAAAAGGATATAAGGTACTTTTTGAGGGAGTATCTT
>SNQJ01S0009748.1:49480-87425 GCA_010110895.2 Picea sitchensis | reverse complement strand
TGTTGATGACATGATTTACACAGGAAATCTAGAGCTAACAGATTTCAAACATGCCGTGCAATCTGAGTTTGAGATGACAGATCTTGGCATAATGAAATACTTTTTAGGCATTGAGGTTCATCAATCAGCCAAAGGCATATTTGTCTGTCAGCAAAAGTATGCAGCAGACATCATCAAACGGTTTCGGTCTGTCAGCAAAAGTATGCAGCAGACATTTATCAAACTTGATCCCTTTTTTAAATACTCTGTTATCATCGCAAAGAACCAAATCATTATTGGTGATGTATTTTGCAGAGATCATGATGTTGAATATGTTTTAGTATACATCCTTTTACGTCACTATAAATTATGGAAGACAACCTAAAACATAAACTTGATATGTGAACATTCCTATCAAAAAATTCTTATACCTTTGGAGTAGAAAAGGCCAAAAAATCCACCTGTCTCCCTATACTCAACGCTCATGAGTATTATTATTTAGTTGATACGCAACCAACAACATATTCAGAAGATAGTAAGTTCAATGTGTAACCAAGATAGTAAGTTCATTATGCAACCAATTTCTTACACCCATATCATAATCCATTGTGTAACTGTTAATTCATTCATCCATGATCCTAAACTAATACACAGCAGAAAATGGATCTTATCAAATATCAGATGTCAAAACAATGAAAAAACTCAGAAGTTTACGCGGTTCGCCCAATTTTGGTCTATGTCCACAAAGAAACATATCGATGCTTCTCTTATTATTCATAACATGGAGATTTAAGCTTTATAACACCCAGGTTTATAGTCATAGCATAACATATTACAAATTGAGCAGTAAATTCTCTCTTCTACATGATCCAATGAAATTTACACCTACAGAACCGAAACTGAAGAAGAGGAGTTGAGGTAGACAACTCTTCCTCGAATCTGAGCTTCTGTTTTCAACTGTTTCACCAATCCCCACCTTGAAAACAAATTTATCTGATACCTTTTTCATTATTTTATTTTGGAACTTTTTTTGCAAGGAAAGAGAAGCCAAGCACCATCGTAGCTTCTCTAAAAATAATGGTTTTGTGAACATGTCTACACAGTTCTCTTTTGTATGGAATTTTTCAAGAGAAACTCCACATTCATCGATGACCTATCATACAAAATGGTATTTAATAGAAATATGTTTAGTTTTACTGTGGTAGGTTGGATTCTTGGCCAAGTGAATAGCACTTTGACTATCACAAAGTAGCTTTACCTTGTCCCGCATCCTTCCAAACTCACCAAACAAACGTTTTAACCAAACCACATCTTTGCAAGCATGCGAAGAAGCTATGTATTCTTCTTTTATAGTGGATAAAGAAACAATGTTTTATAGATTTGACATCCAACTAATATCTCCACCTGCAAAAGTAAAGACATATTGTGAAGTTGACCTCCTATTGTCCAAATCACCTGCAAAAATCAGAATAAACATATCCACAGAATAACTCACAACCATTGTTATAGGTTAATCACGTGTGCCCCTTAAATATTGAAGAACCCATTTCCTTTACCTGGATTTTCCATATATTTGATGAAAACTCCAACTGCATGTGAAATGTCTAGTCTTGTACTAACCATCACATACATTAAACTTCCTATTGCATTATCATATGGTATTCGAGACATATATTCATTTTCTTATTTTGTACAAGAACATAAACTTGAAGAAATATTAAAATGACAAGCTAAAGGGATTGAAACTGGTTTCACACTATTCATACCAAATCTCAAAAGTATCTTCTCAATATACTTATGTTGTGACAACCAAATCTTACCATTCCTCATGTCTTTTAATATCTCCATGCCCAAAATCTGCTTTGCTACTCCTAGATCTTTCATATCAAACATCCTAGCCATTTTAGCATTTAACCTGTTCATCTCAGTTATGTTTTTGCTTGCTAAAAACATATCGTGAACATAAAATACTAAGATAATGAATATGCCATTATTAAATTTCTTAAAGTAAACACAATGATCATACTCACTCCTTATATAATTCTAGCTCATCATGAAAGAGTCAAATTTATTGTACCATTGTTTGGGCGATTGTCTCAGACCATACAATAATTTCTCAAGCCTTCAAACAAATTTCTTGTTGTGATTCTGAACAAACCCTTTAGGCTATTCCATGTAAATATCCACATCCAAATCTCCATGTAAGAAATAAGTCTTAACATCTAGCTGCTCCAACTCCAAATCAAGTAATGCAGCTAATGCTAATACACTTTGAATTGAAACAATCTTAACAACTGGTGAAAAAATATCATGAAAATCAATACCTTCTTTATGAGAATACCCTTTCGCAACCAGCCTTGATTTGTACCTCTCTATCTTATCATCAACACCCTTCTTTAGCTTGTAGACCCACTTGCAACCTATAGTTTTCCTGTCTTTTCGAAGTTCTACCAGATCCCACGTAGAATTCCTTTGTGATGCATTCATTTCATCCTTCATTGCTTCTTTCCATTTATTACTGGTAGAACCCTTCACATCTTCCCAATAGCACGAAGGTTCATCATCATTAGTACTTAAAGAAACTGATGAAACAAAATCATCATACCTTCTTGGAGGAACTCTGACCCGTGTAGACCTCCTTAGGGAAGTTTGTGGCTCATCCACAATACGTTGATTGTCATCATCATCCATGTTTTCCTCTGCAAGAACCTCTTCATGAACATCTCCAGAAACTTGTTCATGTTCACTCTCATCTGTAGTTGAATGAGTTTCAAATTGAATCTGTTGATACCTAGGTACTAACACATATTTCATTAAATTTGGAAATATTCAGTGGATCTAGAATTTTAGAACTTTAGCTAGATTGAGTTTTTTCAAAATAAGGAATTATTAAATCTCTTAATTCACTAGATTGAATGTATATATTCACCATTTTTTTAAAGATATCATTATAAACTCTCTTGTATCATTATAAAGGTATCATCATAATTTATTTTCATTATTATTATTTATGTTTTTCTATTGAAAGTTAAGTGGATCTAGAACAAAACAATGGATCTTGATTTAGTTACATCTTAACATGTGTGTTAAGTTAAAAAAATGGATCTATATCAGAAATAGTGGATCCATAATTTTGAACTAAATTAGCAAGATTGCCTTTTTACAAACTGAAGAATTAGAAAATTGTTTGGTTCACTACTTTGAATGTATATATTCACAATTTTTGTGATAAACTTATGGTGATAAACTATATAAAATAAAATTTACATAAACTTGTTGAAGCAAATCTTTAAAGTCTTAGACTTGGATTCATTACATTATTTCTATTAATATTATTTATAACTTGTATTAAAAGCTAAGTTGATTAAGGTTATTTAATGACATTGATTATACTATTATTAACCAATTTAATTATAATTTAATATAATAACTAGTGTTGAGTTAGTATACTAGTAGAAGGTTGACAAAACCTTAGAGTGACCTATATAAAAATTGTTTAATGACATAATACCAATCCGTTTCTTACTATTATAACAATTTTAATTCTAGACATAGTAAGTAAAATTGTCTATATTGAGTACTATATTTTATTATATTAGTATATTAGGAGGTTGATAACATTTTATAGTCAACAAAGGAAAATATTATATGTGAGTTACTACATATTAAGTTTACTCTAAAAATCAATTATAAATTAGAATACTAATATAATTTATTTCTATTATTATTATGTGTATTTCTATTCAAAACTAGGTTGATGAAAGATTATATTATGAATAATAGATTTGTAAGAATTTCTCAGGTATACATTTATTTAATGGCATTAATAATTGATGTCTATTACTATTATTAACCTAGAAAGGTATTGATTGACATAATACCAATGTGTTTGTTACTATAACAATTTTATTTATTGTCATGGTAATTAATATTGTCATAGTAATTAATTTATTTAATGGCATTAGTAATTAATGTCTATTACTATTATAACCTAGAAATGTATTGATTGACATAATACCAATGTGTTTGTTACTATAACAATTTTGTTTATTGTCATAGTAATTAATATTGTTTGAGTACTATATTTTATTATAGGAAGTTGGGTCATTTTAAAGTCCACAAGAGAAAATATTTCACTACTAAGTATAGGTTTACCCTTGTAGTGATCAAAACAAATTATGAATTAGAATAGCAACAAAATTTATTTCTATTATTATTTATATTTTTGTATTAAAAGCTAAATAATTGATGGGGAAATTTCTTACCTATGAGGTTATTTAATGGCATTGATGTTAATATTAAATTCACTATGAGTTTTATATTTTATTATAGGAAGTTTGAGTCATTTTAAAGTCCACAAGATAAAATATTTCATTATTAAGTATAGGTTTACTCTTGTGATGATCAAAATAAATTATGAATTAGAATAGCAACAAAATTTATTTATATTATTATTTATATTTTTGTGTTAAAAGCTAAGTAATTGATGGAGGTTTACTTCATCAAATAGATTAATATACCACAAATTTCTTAAGTATGAAGTTACTTAATGACATTGATGTTAATATTGTGTTCGGTGTTTATTATTAATAGTTTTAACAATCAAAATCAATTAAAAACAAAGTGAACTAGATAATTTATTTAATGGCATTACTAATTAATGTCTATTACTATTATTAACCTAGATTTTAGTTATAATTTAGTATTATAGTAACTATTGTGTCTAAAATTTGAGTTACTATAGTAAGTCTATGAGATTGGCACCATCTTCTAGTGACCTATAAAGGTATTGATTGACATAAAACCAATGTGTTTGTTACTATAAAAAAATTATTTATTGTCATAGTAGTTAATATTGTATAAGTACTATATTTTATTATAGGAAGTTGGGCCATGTTAAAGTCCACAAGGGAAAATATTTCATTATTAAGTCTAGGTTTATAGTTGTAATGATCAAAATAAATTATGAATTAGAATAGCAACAAAATTTATTTATATTTTTGTACTAAAAGCTAAGTAATTAATGGAGGTTTACTTCATCAAATAGATTAATATACCACAAATTTAATAAGGATGAAGTTATTTAATGACATTGATGTTAATATTGTGTTTGTTTATTATTAATAGTTTTAACAATAAAAAATAATTAAAAACCAAGTGAACTAGATAATTTATTTAATGACATTACTAATTAATGTCTATTACTATTATTCACCTAGATTTTAGTTATAATTTAATACTATAGTAACTATTGTGTCTAAACTTTGAGTTACTATAGTAAGTCTATGAGAATGGGACCATCTTCTAGTGACCTATAAAGGTATTGATTGACATAATACCAATGTGTTTGTTACTATAACAATTTTATTTATTGTCACAGTAATTAATATTGTCTAATTACTATATTTTATTATAGGACGTTGGGCCATGTTAAAGTCTACAAGAGAAAATATTTCATTATTAATCTAGGTTTACCGTTGTAATGATGAAAATAAATTATGAATTAGAATAGCAACAAAATGTATTTATATTATTATTTATATTTTTGTATTAAAATCTAACTAATTGATCAAGTTTTACTTCATCAAATAAATTAATATACCACAAATTTCTTAAGGATGAAATTATTTAATGACATTGATATTAATATTGTGTTCAATGTTTATTATTAATAGTTTTAACATTCATAATATGTTTGAACATATTATATTGAAAAGAACACATTAATATCCCTCTAAAACTTAGATTCCTTACATAATTTATGTTATCATTAATATTTGTATTTATGTATTAAAGCAAAATTGACTCATGAATAATAGTTTGCTTAAGAAATTTCTTACCTGTAAATTTGTTTATCGACATAGTAATTGTGTTTTTTATTATTATTAACCATTTTGATCATTGACACTAAGTAACTATTTTATGAATGTTGAGTATAGTGTTCATGCCACTTTAGAGTTTGCAAGTTTTTTAACTATCAAAATCAAATTATTATGAATTAGAATGCAATAAAGTAGTACAATTTGATTTATATCAAATATAAGAAGGAATATTAGGAAAACCTCACTTTAGACTATATTGTATTTATTCATGAAATGTTTAAACATTTTTTATTGAAAATAATATTAATTAGCTACTTCAATATAGTTTTAATATACTAAGTCTAGAAAATGTTTTTAAGTGCATTATTGAATTTGATAATGCAAGGTTGATATAGTGAGAAGTTATATTGATATAAACAAAGCATTGAAAAATTAAATATTGAATGGTGTCATGTAATTTGCATAAAGCATCGTCACACGAATACATTGAAGTTGAACCAAAATTTGCATATATGTATTAAATAATATAAAACTCCTCAAAAAATAATATGAAGAGAATATTTGATCTACAACAAATATTGAAAAGTGTATCTTCATATTTATTAGTAAATCCTTCAAAAGACAAAATTACATTCATGAATCATCTCCACATGATCCCATGGTATTTGCCCAAGTAGATCAAGTATAGCTTCTACACATTTATTTGTCTTGTTCTTCTTGCAATGTTTTTTCTTTGGCATCGATGCCCAAACTATGGTATTAAAAATTCAATATAGTTTTAATATACTAATTCTAGAAAATGTTTTTAAGTGCATTATTGAATTTGATTATGCAAGGTTGATATAGTGAGAAGTTATATTACTCATAAGTTATATTGATCTAAACAAAGCATTGAAAAGTTAAATATTGAATGGTGTCATGTAATTTGCATAAAGCATCGTCACATGAATACATTGAATTTGAACCAAAATTTGCATAGATGTATTAAATAATATAAAACTCCTCAAAAAATAATATGAAGAGAATATTTGATCTACAACAAACATTGAAAAGTGTGTCTTCATGTTTATTAGTAAATCCTTCAAAGGAAAAAATTACATTCATAAATCATCTCCACATGATCCCATGGTATTCGCCCAAGTAGATCAAGTATAACTTCTACACATTTATTTGTCTTGGTCTTCTTGAAATGTTTTTTCTTTGGCATCCATGCCCAAACTATGGTATTAATTGGAATAGATCCAAGTTTTGTGTCATCGGGATTTGGTACCCAATATTTTTCTAATATTTTTCCCTTGTATTTCCCTTAACTAGGCTTCCACCAATCAACCTTTACTTGAAGAGTCTCACTTTGATCATCTTGGAAGAATTTTAGGTGGCTTTTTCCATCCAAATCATCTCCCCTTCACCCTCATTTCCTGATATAACTTGCAATATATTTCCTTTCTCAACATCATAGGATTGAATGTTGGCTTTTATTTGTTTCACTTGGGTCCAACATACACTGGTTCATTTGTCACATTATCAAAATCCCCATCCATAATACTTGAGATTACATGGAGTCCATTAGAGTTAGCATTGACAATTTTCCTTGCCTTAGGCCAGAAATACTTAGAAGATGAAACATTTCCTTCCACTATTGTATGATCATTGTGGATTTCATATAATGTATCAATAACTCTTTCCCAATACTTTGTTTTATTTTCAATTCATCTGTAACAATTGGTGAATCATCATTATCGATAGTGTCTTTCCACATTTTTATGTATGATGTTATTCCTTCCTTTAGTTCTTTTAAATAAACATCATTCTCTTTGGGAAGTAAGAAATATGGCTTCCCTGTGGGCAATTTAAGTAAATCTTCCGCATTTGTATTCCACAACTCAACTGGTTCTGAGCACTCAATATCTTTAATGGATTCTTTGTACTTTAGAACTGGAACATCATTGAGTACAAGAAATTGGAAGTATTGGACATTACGATGTTTGACTAGTGCATTTTTTCCCTCCTTGATGTATCCATTAAGGAAAATTTTGAAGTCATACACCTTGTCAATCAGTGTAGGTGGAAACAATCATTTTTCTTCAATCGTGAGATATGTATCCATCATTTCAGGTAAAGAATATATGTCTTTATTTTTCAAGTTGGAAGACATTCTTCTGTAGGTTCCATATATGTCTTCATGAGTGTGTCCCACAAGCAAGAACCCAACATCAATAGTGATGAAGAAACCAAGTGTAGTTAAAAGTGATAGAAACATGAAAAGATAACGATTATTATTATCACTTGTTGCATTGTCCAATTGTAACAACAAATGTCGAGGAAGAGGTTTAAAATCAACACTCTGAGTTTTTGATCTTCCATGAGATAGAAAATTATCCTTGTACACTCTACATTTTGAGTAAATACAATTGTCTATGCATTTGAGAGTGGGTTTTTAGAACTTCCACTCTCGTAAAGAAAATCACCATACATATCAAGGTGTGGGTGTTCATGGTACCTCAAGCACTTTGCAAGGGATGTAATGGTAAATTGTTATCACATGTGTACAAATGGTGGGGAGAAATGACCAAAAACTCATGTCTTATGCCCGTGTGTTAGTATACCTGTCAATGACAAACCCAAGTTTGTTCCTGCAATAAACTTCATTTTGACACATAGCCTTGGGATTCAAGCCTTTATGTTGTCCATTTTATCATGGATAATGCTCAAATACTCCTTTGGAAACTACTTTGACATAATTTTGCGGGAATATTAGCAATATCTTCCACACATAACAACCTTGTTATATTTGTTAAATCTACATTGTGCCTTTTCTTCCAACTCTTCCGTAGTTGTTGACAACATCTATGCTTTCAACGTGATACATTCACTACATTTACTGAAGTAGGTATTCTTTGAGAATGCCACATCTAAAAAATGAGTATTCTAGATCTTGCTCATTATTGGTTGTGATATTGATGGGTAATTGAGCTTTTGAAGACCCTCATTGATCTCATTTAACAAATAAATTTGTGTAAGTAGAAGGCAACAATCTTAAAGGAGAAAACCTTCCATCTTCTTCAACTTGACATGTTTGGTTTGGTGATAATTTGAATTATCCATTACAATTATGTGTAATATTTCCATGGATTCCATGGTATGTGCATGTTCTTTGCGTCTGTTGGTGTTACCATGAATGGCTTTCATGTGTCCATGCTGGAATAATGTTGGTAGTTATAGATGGTGATTTGAGGAATCTTATGTATCTTGTACCATTCTTTCTTACAAATAATATTACCATTAAATATCATGTCCTTTACTTTTATAACAATAGGAGGTATCCCATGGCCATGGCTTTCTGACATGACTACATTTGAAAGGAGGGAATTCAATACAAATTCCCTAATACCATTTTTATTCATGTCTTTCATACCCCTTCTAGCAACTGCAATGGCCTTCCTATCCACATGTTGAAGACAATCTTGTTTACAAAATTCGTCTGCTGCCAAAAGTCGGATTTATTTCTCTTCATCTCTCTTTGTTTGACATTTTGCAACTTTTTTGTAGCCATAACTCATTTAATCCTTTTATATGGCCTCGTTACATGCATATCATTTGAGTCTAGCTCTTTTTCATTATAAAGATCAATATCCCATTTGTTTAAGGGACTTGTGTCCTCTATCACATCCCATATCCACATTTCCTTGGGTGGCTCCTTGAACTTTTCCTTACCCTTAAAATCTCACCTTTGTTGTCCACCAACTTATTTATTGGTCATCTAACCAAACAATGTATAAACTTATCTCCAATCCTACATCTTTCACAATTTCCATATATCTCTTCCACGCAAACACCAAAGTCCATTTCACCTAGTGTTTCACCCTCAACCATGTCATCCTCGTGGACATTAACTATCATTCCTTTGGAAATGCACATGCTTGGTCCCATGCATCCATGTGTAATAGAAATCCTTGTACATGTGAATGTAACCCTATCTTGGGGAATATTTATAGGACGATCATAACAATCATCTACCCAATCGAATTCTTGACAAATCTCATAAAATTCCAATGCATCACCTAGTATATGCTCAAATTTTATTGGATGTGGTAGAGGAGCATCATGTTTTAACACCTCCTCAATTTTAACCACTAAGCATCCTATCTTTGCCATCCTTCCATGAACCTTATGACCAAGATCTATATTGAATATGGATCTTTCACCCACCTTCACTCCACATTGTAGAAGTTCTACTTTCTCCAATAGAAAATGCAAAAGAAACATTTGCACCTGTACACCAAATTAAAGAAACTGAGTATTTGCTTAGAAAAAAACATTTAGTATACTATCAATAACATTTAACGATATTTGCTATAAAAAAAAATTAGTATATTATCAATAACACTTAACACATGCTTTGAGATTTTGATTTACCTATGTTCGGTCTCAAATCCATGATCTTCCATGGATATAAGTCCCCTTCATCAACATATTCCACTATCAAATGTGGTTGAGTGACATCAATTATCAAAATTGTAACATAGCCTACATTAACCCTTTCTTTGTCATAAAAAGTCTTGTTGTTTCTATATTCAACCCTTCCTAGCCCAATAACTTTACCATTAATTAGGAGGTTAACATAGTCTCATTTTGTCAAAATTATATTTTCCATTGTAACTCCTATGAATTCTTTAACAGACAATTGAATTGTAATTTGTAATTAAGGTTAAACCATGTAAAGTGTCTCTTATACTTTAGCAAAAGCACAATCTTCAAAAAAGTAATATAATTGCAATAATTAAAAATGGTATGGTAGTGATTTTGTATGCAATGAAAAACCTTTTCCCCGCCATCCACCAAAAGGCATTTTACATATAAATTACAAATAAAATATATATGAAGACCTAACAATTAGATATCCAAGTAGTATCAGAGAATTAAAAATACCAACTCATATCAAACCAAAAAGTTCCTATTTAACTATGGATATGGCACTTGTTTTATTGATGTATGTGTATGAATATTGATGTACGTGTATGAATTGTGCTCATAAGAAATTTCAAAAGTTGTAGAATCACAAGTTCCTTTGTGAAAAAAAAAAAAAAGTGCAACATGGATGTTACGTTAGATGTCACCCATGAGGAGAAATGATATTTATATCTAGCTTAGTGAGAATGTTTAATGTCTAAACATGATAAATTAGAAGCCAATCTAGAGATTTTCTTCCAAATATATTTTTTGTTAATATAAATACTAGATAATTCTCATTTTTATTCTAACAGATAGGAAATATCATTTTGAATCTTTAGTTCAAATGTTAGGACTCCCTCCCTAAAAAAAGTCCCATGAGAAGGATAAATGATATTTATAGCTAGATTAGTGAGAATGATTAATGTCTAAACATGATAAATTCGAAGCCAAGATAGGTATTTTCTTCCAAATAGATTTTTTGTTAATATAAATACTAGATAATTCTCATTTTTATTCTGACAGTTAGGAAATATCATTTTGAATATTTAGTTCAAATGTTAGGACTCCTTGCATAAACTCATCTGAGGACATACTCTTTAATATGGATGCATAGGGATGTTGAACTTTAGAACCTCAAAAAGTGTAGATTTAAGTTTTGTCAGACAATTATGTTGATGATGTGGAGTGTGATCTTGTATCTCTAGCCATTGGTGAAATTGTTTTTGGAAGCCCTTAAATATACAACAAAGATGCCATATTCTTTAGGAGAGAAAAATAATACATCTTGTTAAAATAATTGTGCTTGTTACTTTAATAGTTGCATGCTTGTGCATTGGAAGCAAAGTATAGTATACTTAATCAAACATTATTCATTAACTTCAAAATTGTATAGAGATCATGGTATTTTGTGGCTCAAAATATTGTGATTGGATCATTGTGCTTGTGTCAGAAGGAAAACTATAAACCATTAGTTTTTATTCCAACTCAAGAACAAATGCAAAACCAACAACAACATCATATTTAAATACACTACTTATTGCATCATCGTGGATCTTCGTAGCTTGCTTCAAATCCAGCATCAGACACATTCAAAGACAAAATACAAAGCATGGTGATCATTAGGACAAAGGCACCCTTGAAGAATCGATTGCACAAGCATAATCACATTACCAACAACAAAATTACACCATGAAGGAAAGTTACCACTTGCTAGCTTTCCTTTTGGCATAAACATAAATGCATTCCCAATGACAATATTGCACCATGAAGGAAAGCTAGTGCTTGCTATCTTTCCTTCTAAGACATTGCCAACAACCATATTTCACCATGAAGGAAAGTTTTATTTCTAGCACAAGGACAACAACATTTCCCACACCAACATTGTACAATTAAGGAAAGTTAGCACATGCTAGCTTTCCTTCCAGCACCACCGCATGTTTTTTCTAACACAAAAACAACAACATTGCACAATGAAGGAATATTTGTGAATTCTAGCTTTCCTTCTAGCATCAGTAGGAACACATTGAAAACAACAACACTGCACCATTAAGGGAAGCTAATACTTGCTAGCTTTTCTTCTTGCATAAGCACACACACATTTTTAGCAACAACATTTTAGTGTGAAGGAAAGCTAACATACATTAGTTTTCCTTCTAGCACAAACTCAAGCGTATTTCCAACAACAATATTGCATTGTGAATGAAAGCTAGAACATTTCTAGTACAAACAAGTCTAGTGCATTGCTAAGTAATGTTTTTCATCATGAAGGAAAGATATCACCTACTAGATTTTATTTTAGCATAAACATAAGCACATTGCCAACAACAATAGAGCACCATGAAGGAAAGATAGAGTCTTCTAGCTCTCCTTCTAACATATTGGCAACAACAACATTGCATTGTGAAGGAAAACTTTCTTTCTAGAACAAGATCAACAACATTGCCTACACAAAAATTGCACAATTAAGGAAAACCAATGCATGCTAGCTTTATTTCTATCATCGATACAAACAAATTGCCAACAACAACACTGCACCGTGAAGGAAAGCTAGTTCCTGCTACTCTTGCACAAGCATGAGTGCATTTCCAACAACAATATTCCACAAATAAGGAAAGATAACACATGCTAGCCTTCCTTCTAGCACAAGCACAAGCTTATTGCCAACAAAAACATTGCACTATAACGGAAAACTAACACATGCTATCTCTTCTTCTAGTACAAGCACAAATGCATTGCTACGAAATACATTACATCACAAACAAAAACTAGCAGGTGCTATATTTCCTCTAGCATAAGCACAAGCAGATTGCCAATAACAACATTACACTGTGAAGGAAACTTTTTTTGTAGCACAAGAACGACAACATTACGTAATGAAGGAAAGACAGCATATGATAGTTTTTCGTCTAGCACCAGCACAAGCACATTAACAACAGCAACATTGCACCATAAAGGAAAGCTAGCATTTGCTAGCTTTCATTCTTGCAAAAGAACTGGCAATTTCCAACAATAATATTCAACTGTGAAGGTAAGCTAGCGCACGCTAGCTTTCCTTCTAGCAAAATCACATGCGCATTGCCAACAACAACATTGCACTATGAATGAAATATAGCACATGTTAGATTTCCTTCTAATACACACACAAATGAAAGCTAGCATGTGCTAGCTTTCCTTCTAGTACAAGCATAAGTGCATTGCCAAGAAATGCATTGCATTGTAAAGAAGAGCTAGCACGTGCTAGTTTTTCTTTTCCTTTCCTTATAACATAATCACAAGTACATTGTCAACAACAATATTGCACCATGAAGGAAAGATACCCCCTTCTAGTTTTCCTTCCAACACATTGCCAACAACATCATTGCACCGTGAAGGAAATCTTTCTTTCTAGCACAAAAACAACAACATTGCCCACAACAACATGGCACAATAAAGGAATACTTGTACATGCCAGTTTTCCTTTTAGCACAAAAAAAAGCGCATTTTGAACAACATCTTTCAATTGTGGAGGAAAGCTAGCGCGTGCTTGTTACATGTCAAAATTACTCACTTCGATAGTGTCACAAATGTCGTCATTACGAGTGTTGTAAGTCTCGCATCTTGTCCGCAAGTGTTGCATCTTGACTATAAGTGTTACAAGTGTCAAAAACATCATACTACCATCTTGCATATGTCGTGCCTCTAACGACATCATGAAGACACTTAAGACACCTCAAAGGTTAGTTTGGAAGAAGAGAAATCACTTGAAAGGAAGTACAAGCCTTTTGACATTGAGAAAACCACAAAAAAAGGGATTTTGGAGAGGAGCGCTCCCCTACCCACTGTCAGGGAATGATGGTGCTCCTTGAGCCTCTTTGGGGGAGTGCTTGAGCACCCTGTGCACCCTTTTGGGGGAGCGCTACCCTTTTTTTAGCAAAATATGGGTTTGTTGAGGAAAATAATTGAATAATCCCTCAATTCCTGAAGGTAGTTGGATTCGAATAGATGGTTAAGGCATAATATTAGCAGAGATCCTCAATTGAAGGAGAGGAATCCTCATCTCATCCCAAAGATATCTCAACTAGTTGAACCTCTCCAAGGTTATATAAGGAGGCCTTCTCATGGTGAAAGAAACAATGGAGATTGGTAATTACATCAAACTTATGATCTCATGAGGGAGATGCCATGAAAGAAATCAATGGAGATCATTTAAGCAAACGGGTTGGACAAGGAGAACTGGAAGAAGCTATTTCACCTTCATTCAAAGGATTATAAGTACTTTTACTTGTTCTCATTAAATAATCATTGCTTGGCCTATTTCTTTCAAACTTGTGCTTGTTCCATATGAGTTTGTATGTAGTAGATGGATCTATGATTGAGCTAATCTCAATAGAGTAGGAATTCCATTGTATCTTTTTTTGTCTTACATGATCTATTAGGGAGCTCAGGATCGAATCTTAGCTAGGACTTTGCAAGGACAAATGTCACTAATAACGTACATATCTTTCTCCTTCTCTTTCATTCATTAGGTTGATAGGATCTAAAAGGAAGTCAGTCTCCATGTTAAGCACTTTTCTGTCAGTGTCCATGAGGGAATCCACTTGTCCGCAGGGGGATTCACCTTCAACAGAAATTGGCGGCTTCACTGGGGAGGAGCTCTAATTTTAGTTTCCATTCCCATATCTTTTTTTGGCCCTTTTCCCATTGATTTGATCTTCTCCAAATTGTCTTTTAGATTTGTTTGATTGCCTCATTATGTCATCAAGATCACCTTGATTCACTAAATTTCATTGATTTTTTGAATTTCTGGACCTTTTTCTGAGTTTTTGGAGTAGAGCGCTCCCCTCCTCTTGCTATCAGAGCGCTATCACTCCCATGCCACCTTAAACAGAGTGCTGGAATGCTCTGGTGCCCCTTACACCAGAGCACTACCCCATTTTTGTGAGAAATTCTCCAGAATGTTCATCTTTTGAAGCTATTTCTTGGTTTTGGTTTTTGCTCAGGGTCCCATACTCTCAATCCATCTTAATATTGGCTTTCAAACACCCTTATTTCTGAGAATTTATCCTCTTTTGTTTGGATTTTTTTTACATTTGTCCTTACTTTGCAATTTGTCCTTCGCGATTTGGACTCAATTTGTCGTTTTCTTCTTGTTTATCTGAATGAGTGAAAACTTTGTAAGGGGTTTCAAAGGTATTTTTTACTTTTCTTTCTGATCTTTGAGTCATCTTTTCCAAGATATTTCTCCTTCCTTTTGAGTTTTCACCTTTCTATTTCTTGTTTGATCATAACAAGGGTGTCTTTTGGTTTATGTAAAGTTTGCTTCCAGATTGCTTAAATCTCATAACTCTTGAAGTGTGATTAGCATAAGAATATTTACATCTACTGGTTATAAGTCACATACAAACATTTTAGCATTGCATTGGATTCCTTATTGAGAACTATTGCTTGAGGTCATTTCATCTTGGTGTTTGACAGTAAAATGAAAATCCTTCTCCTTCCCTTAATTAGACATTCATTGAAAGAAAAGATTGCTTATCATTTCTTATGCATGTTTTGGGAACTGAGTCATAATATCATCAATCTTCACTCTCATACACCTCTGAGTAAACAACAACCACTAAAATAAACTCTTAACTAAAATTTATCAGACTTTTTACATCTTTGCTAGAAAACCTATATTAGTTTAAGGTGTAGGGCTTTGGAATAGGTTGAAAAGATAACTTTCCAAAGCTATCAAACAAAATTAGCATCTTGCGATAGGGAGAGAAAATCCAATTTTCGTATAGGCTTTCTGGGATCCCCCTCTCACACAAGGGTTATGCACGAGGTCTCATTTGGGAGAGTTACGGAGATTATCCCTTTGTGGTTCAAGTATTTGTAGTGGTCGGATCGTATATTGGGTGTCACTTGAGGGTATACCCACGATTATGTGTGGGAGCCTCTCAAGTTGATTTCAGACTTGTTATCCTACCCATACGTTCGGATCAGACTGTCGACTATACCCACCCAGGGGCTGACTGTGAGTTGGTGACCTTAGTAGCCATAATCTTTAGGGTCTCACACAAGGTGACAGTGAAGGGAAGTCTCACTGTACCTAGAATAGACGTTGGTCAAACTCACTCGGGCTCTTTGGAGGGTAAATCCACAATTACTATGTGGAAGCTTCCACCAAGGCATAAGTCCGTTAAGTAGGTCACCAATGTAACTGATCCATGTGCTCTATCCCCGCCTCTTCCAATTTTTATCTCGCGACGTTGGATTTCATCACCAACTAGTGGTTTCATTGTGGTAAGGTTTTGTTTGATTGTTTGCTTCTCAGATTCATAGCGTGTGTTGGTTGTGTTACTTAGTGTACCTTAGGTCGAGTCAGTGTTAATGGCATCAAATCCTGATAGTACCAATGGAGGAACCCCTTCTCCTGGGGAACCTTATACCTTTCCTTTTTTTGGAAACTTTGGTCCTCCATACATTGCCACACTGAGTCTTCCCGGACTCACCATCGGATTATCGGTTTGGTTGTTCCCCACTACGGTGATCTCAAATCCTCCCAATGTTTCAACTGCACCTAATACTTTAGATGTCAGTACACCACCCACACATCAACCTCACGTCAAATTTTCGCCTTCTTCGCCCATTAAGTCTCCTTCCAATTCTCCTTCTTAGCCTAGTGAAAGCTCTAAAGCAAGTAGCTAGGTTGATCAGAAGAAGAAGAAATGGAAAGAGAAGAAGAAGAAGAGCCTGAAAAGGACCAAGACCCCAACAACATTAGATGTTGGATCCAAGCAACCAGTTATTGTTAATAGTACTGGGAGTGTTGATAAGGTCAACAAGATTAAAATGAAGAATCCAAAACCAAAAATCCCTTGCAGTATTTGTAAGGGTGACCACTTTCTAAGGGATTGCCCTAGTATTCCCAAGGTCTTACAAATGTGGTACTCCACATCATTGGCCTCTGCTAGATATGTTGGTGATGCCCCATCAACTAGTGATGTTCAGGTTGGTAAGAAGAAGACAACTATAAAATTCCCTTGTATGTTATGCAAATGTGATCATTATTCTCACCTTTGTCCTCGCATGGACGAGGATTCTTCTCTTTTGGAAAAACTTCAACTTCCAAAAGGTTATCGTAATATTTCTCCCAACCCATCATTAGTTGATGGACTGGTCAATCTAATTCCATCCCCATTCATTCTTGTTGATTAGGTGGTCAATCTATTTTCCTCCTCGATTGAACCACAAGCCCAAGTAGTTGATCCAGTTCTGTCATTGATCAGCCTTAGTCTTCATCAAAAGAGTGTAACCCAAGTAGTTGATCTGTTTTCATCCTCGATCAATCTCAATCTCCCATTAGAGAGTGACACCAAAGCAGTCAATCCATTTCCACCCATCGACCCCATTCTCCCCTTGGAGAATGAAACCCAAATGGTTGATCTGGTTCTGTCATCGGTTGATCCCACTCCTCCTTTGACGAGTGCTAGAGTGACTGATCCATTCCTTTCCTCAGTCAGTCCCACCCTTCATTTGAAGAGTGCCAAAGTGATTTCTCTGGTTACATCATTGGTCAATCCTACTCTTCCTATGAAGAGTTCCAGGGTGGTCAATCTGATCCCATCATCAGTTGATCCTACTCTCCCTCTAGAGAGTAAACCTGATACTGCCCATGTTTTTTTGTTGATACAGAATCTACTGTGCTAGGAGGCATTCCTCATTCTCCCGTGAAACCCCCCCAAGCAATGAGGCCATCCTTTTTTATTGGGGTGTGCTAAATGGACCTCAACTTCCATCTCACATTCCTTTTCATATTACAGTACAGGTTTGTGGTCGAGAAGTTCCTCAAACGTTGATAGATGAAGATGCGTCCATTAGTATTTTGTCCTCTGTTGCTTGGCACACTTTGGGTTGTCCTCATCTTGCACCGATTACACAAAATCTGTTATCTTTTAACAGAAGAACTAGTCAACCTTTAGGGACCCTTCCTCAGTTTCTGGTAACTTTGGGAGGGAAAACTGTCTTTATTGATGTCATGGTAGTCTGAGACCCCTTGGATTTCGCTTTACTCCTTGGGCGGGATTATGTCTATTCCATGAAAGTTGTTGTGTCCACTCTTTTGCGTGTGATATCTTTCCCTCACTATGGAGTAATTGTGACTATTAATCAACTTTCCTTCATCAGTCCTAACTAGATTACCTCCCTGAATGGTTCTTATATGATGATAGTATCGCCCCTACCGCATGTCAATTATTTGGCATTGTCTCCCATGCCTTCGACTTTCGATGATTTGGATCTAGTAGATGACATGGTGATCTCTTCGGTAGGGCTATTGGAGCCTGATATCCTTACCCCTATCTCGACCCTCGACATGTGTTCCTTCAAAAGTGATTTTCTTCCATCTAGTGAAGATCTCTTGGAATCCATGATCGAGTTTTGACCCTTGACATGGTGTCCTTCTAGAGAGTTATTCTCTTGGAAGCCATGATAAAGGAGATTCCATGAGCATAGTTTTCTCTTCTCTATGGCAAGCTCGTTAAAAAATGAAACAGAAGATTTGAACATTGTTTTCCTCTCTATGGCAAGCTCATTAAAAAATGAAATAGAAATCTGGGGATTGAACCTGGAGCCTTAAGCATAGTTCTTTTCCTATGTCAAGCTCATTAAAAAATGACACAGTAACCTCTCCTTCCAGGTCTAGTCTTTCTCCAGATCTCGTAGATGTCGAGTCGAGTCTTTCATTACCTCTTGTATTTGAACATTCATTTCATCCACCTATATCATTTTTCTCCATCTAGTACAGAAATTGGTGACAACCTCAAAGTTGGTGAATGAATTGAAGCTTCGAGGGCATGTCTCCATCCTTTGATGATCATTCTGGAGTTAAAACACTAGATTTCAAGTTGGAGGCATACCAAACTTAGTCTTTGTTCATTCTCGTGCTCGAAAAAACATGAGAGTATAACTGAGTAGACTTTTATCACTTTTTCGGACTCACATGAATATACAAAAAAGGAACCCCTTGGAGTGATCTCTTTTCAGACTCTCCAAACATGAAAATATTTCTGAGTGATCTTTCTTCCTTTCCCACTCGTTAAAAGGTTTGAAAGGGCGTCTTTCGAGTGATAATTTATCTCTTTTTTTGCCTCGCGAGACTAACATTACGAAAAAGGACAACATTGGAGTCATCTTTAAGTTGTTTTTAGGCTCTCTATATATGAAAAACTAGTGAGTTTACCTTCTTTGGACTCGTTAAACGATCATACATTGAAGGGCCCATATGGGACCGAACCCTTACTTATTCCAATTCATTAAAGGAAGAGGGACTTACCGAAGGTGAGTCATATCGAGCATGTTGTTGTGAGTGGGAAATCCCTCTACGGACTATCACTTAGGGTTTAATTATGCATGCTGAAAAGACCTAAAGATTTCTACTTTCTACCGTCATCCTAGACCTAATCCCCATTATTCTTAAGCAAATACATAGTTAAGAAGATCAAGTGAGCATACCTTATTTCGATCATTTGATGTCGATCCTTCCTCACGCTTGATCTCTTTTTGACTGCAGATCTCCTCCTAAGGCTAAACTGCATTCACACAAGAAAAATAAAAAACTCCACATGCATTTGATATATAGATTAATGGGTTAGAGATTCAATAAACAAGTATGCAATAAACCATGAAAACCTCATATGGTGGGACGGGAAAAGCACTTCTTTATTATTAACTTCAACAAATCAACTTACAATGATGAAGCCGGCCACTGCTCCACAAACCTAGTCCTGGGCTCCTCTTCAACTGTCCTCCAACTTCTTTCCTCTATCTTTCTCTTTGCAAAAAGAAGGCTAAAGGGTTGGGACAAAGGGAATGCACAATCGGGTATATTTTCTTTACTAGGATTCTCCTCTTCTAAATGGGACCCCTAACCCTTCTTTTATAGGCTAGAAGAAGCTAGGTATTTGGTAAAACCCTCGACCATGCATAGCCGAAAGGTTTAGTTAACTCACCCAAAGTTGTGTGTTCCGTCAACAACTTTCCTTTTTTCATGCTTTTGTAGGTACACGTGGGCTGTTTTAGGTCAGCTAGCATGTACACACGTTCAGTAATGGGGTAGGACACGTGGGCCTTTATATAATAGGTTTTAAAGAAGAGTTGTTCAGTAGTGCTTTGGAAAAGAAGGAATCTGAGATCGCCTAATGCTAGGTAAACATGTCTGGTGCAAATTAGGGTTATAAGACATGTGTTACCCTCCTCGATCTCATTAAATTAAAAGGAGGTACTCATCTATCTGGATGGGGGGGAAATTGAAAGAAGCAAGCCAAGAAGTTTTTTTTTAGAACACTACCAGTAGCTCTTACGGTCGCCCTTGAACACAACACTTTGTCTTTGCATGCATTTTAGTCTGTTGAACCTCTGCACTGAGCCAATCCTATGAGTTTCTTTTACTCCTTTGGGTCACCTGACGAAAGTCACAACATCCACTACATCATCAAGTTTTGGTCCATGTCAAGTTTCTATTGTTGTGCCTCAATGTTCAAGGGAAGTATCTGCCTCGAGAGTCAGCCATCACAAATATCATATTTCAATACCTATGTCAGTCCATGTTCATTTGATCTACCAACTACATCTTTGTGTATTTTCATGTCGTTAATGGGGGATACATCAAGGCCCTCCTTCGACGAGTCTATTCCTATCGAATTCAACACATTATCCAAGGACTTAGACTTAGAAACCAGTTAGTACCTTGGGACCTGCATGCCTCAATGTCAAGCCTCCTTAGGTCCAATAATGTGTTTACATCTTTGACCTCTAATCAGATGGTTCCACAGATGTTTGACTTCATCTCATCTATTTACATTCATCAAAATGTACTAGAGTACCTTGGGAATCATTGACATCAATGGTGATTTCCCTCGTGCTTGTTAACGGTTTACATCATTGACCGGTAATCAAGTGGTTTCTGCCATGTTTGACATCAAGACATCTATTCACATGGTTAGATTTGTACTACATCAGGATCGGTAAGAAGACCCTGGGTTGAGTGTCATCACTCTTATGTATACTTTGCCCAGGTTGCGAAGGAGTTCTTTTGAACTATGACACATATACTGTCACATAGATCCACTTTGTATTGGTCATGGCTATGTCTTGTCGTCTCGTAGATCCACAGTGTATTCTTCATGGCTACGATCATTTTAGGTCATAGGAGTATAGATCCACATTGTATCTGCAGTGGCTATACCTTTTTGTCAATATAATTATGGATCCGTAATGTATTTTATAGCGGCCATACCTAAAAAGTCTTTATCACTCAAGCATAGGTATGTCTGCATTGGGTTTGATACATGTCATAATATTTGTTTGATGGTTGTGTGCAACTTTTTATGATCTCTATGCGTCCATACCCTTGCTCAAAAAAAGTCTACAAATTACTTCATTCATCATCGTCTTCTAACTTCATAATTTGGGGGGAAATCTATTACACCTCAAAATCACTCACTTCGATAGTGTCACAAGTGTCGTCATTACGAGTGTTGTAAGTGTCTCATCTTTTCCGCAAGTGTCGCATCTTGACTATAAGTGTTGCAAGTGTCAAAAACATCATACTTCCATCTTGCATATGTCATGCCTCTAACGACATCATGAAGACACTTAAGACACCTCAAAGGTTAGTTAGGAAGCAGAGAAATGACTTGACAAGAAGTACAAGCCTTTAGACATTGAGAAAACCACAAAAAAATGGATTTTGGAGAGGAGCACTCCCCTACCCACTACCAGGGAGTGATGGTGCTCCATGAGCCTCTTTGGGGGAGTGCTTGAGCACCCTGTGCACCCTTTTGGGGGAGCACTACCATTATTTTAGAAAATTCTGGATTTGTTGAGGAAAATAAGGGAAGAATCCCTCAATTCCTTCAGGTAGTTGGATTCGAATAGATGGTTAAGGCATCATCTTAGGGGAGATCCTCAACTGAAGGAGAGGAATCCTCTACTCATCCCAAAGATCTCTCAAGTGGTTGAACCTCTCCAGGGTTATCTAAGGAGGCCTTCTCATGGTGAAAGACACAATGGAGATTGGGAATTACATCAAACTTATGATCTCATGAGGGAGATGTCATCAAAGCAATCAGTGGAGATCATTTGAGTAAATGGGTTGGATAAGGAGAACTGAAAGAAGCTGTTGCACCTTCATTCAAAAGATTGTAAGTACTTTTACTTGTTCTCATTAAATAATCAATGCTTGGCCTGTTTCTTTCAAGATTGTGCTTGTTCCATATGAGTTTGTCTACAGTATAAAGATCTATGATTGAGCTAATCTTAGTAGAGTAGGATGTCCATTATATCTTTGTTTGTCTTACAATATCTATTAGGGATCTCAAGATCGAAGCTCAGCCAAGACTTTTCAAGGAAAAACGTCGCTAATAAGATGTATATCTTTCTCCTTCTATTTCATTCATTAGCTTGATAGGATCTAAAAGGAAGTCAATGTCCATGTTAAGCATGTTTTTTCCTTGGTCTTAGGAGTCTAGAGACCAAGAGGTAATCCACTTGTCTGTAGGGGGATTCACCTTCAACAGTGTTATCTTTCCTTTGTATACAAGAACAAGTGCATCTCGAACAACATCATTCCATCATGGGGGTAAGATAGGATGTGCTAAATTTCCCTCTTACAGAAGCACAAATGCATATCGAACATCATTCCATTGTGGGTAAAGCTAGTGCATACTAGTTTTCCTTCTTGCACAAACACAAGTGCTTCTCGAACACCATCATTTCACTGTGTGCTAGCTTTTTGTCTTGCACAAGCACAAGTACATATCAAACATCATTCCAAAATGGGGAGAACCTAACATGTGTTAGATTTCACTCTTGCACAAGTACAAGCAGATATTGAAAACTTCATTCCACCCATGGGAAAGCTAACACATGCTATTTTTCCCTCATGCACAACCACAAGCGCATATCGAACAACATCATTCCACCGGGGAGAAGCCAACGTGTCCTATCTTTTTGTCTTTCACAAACACAAGTGCATCTCGAAGAACATCATTCCACCATGGGGGAAACGTAGCACATTCTAGCTTTTCCTCTTGCAGAAGCACAAGCGCATCACGAACAACATCATTCCACCACGTGTTATCTTTCCATATTGCACAAGAACAAACGCATCTCGAATAACATCATTTCATTGTGGGGGGAAGCTAGTGTGTGCTAGCTTTCCATCTTACACAAGCACAAGCTCATCTCGAACAACATCATTCCATTGTGGAGGAAAGCTACTGCATGCTATCTCTCCGTCTTGCATCTCGAATAAAATCATTCTATTGTTGGGCAAAGATAGCACATGCTAGCTTTCTCTCTTGCATAATCACAAGCACATCTCGAACAACATCATTCCGCCATGGGGGAAAGATATATTTCCTTCTTGCACAACCACAAGTGCATATTGAATAACATCATTCCACCATGGAGGGAAGCTAATGTGTGCTAGCTTTCCCTCATTCACAAGCACAAGTTCATATTGAACAATATCATTTCACCGTCGGGGAAAGCTAGCGCATGCTATCTTTCTGTCTTTCATAAGCACAAGCATTTCTTGAACAACATCATTCCACCATGGGGGAAATCTATCTTTCCCTCTTGCACATGAATGAGCGCATATCGAATAACATCATTCCAGTATGGGGGAAAGATGGTACATGCTAGCTTTCCCTTATTCACAAGAACAAGTTCATCTTAAACATCATTCCACCGTGGGAGAAAGCTAGTGTGTGCTAGCTTTCCCTCTTACAAAATCACAAACTCATCTCTAATAACATCATTCCATCGTTAGTTAAAGTTAGCGCGTGTTAGCTTTCCCTATTGCAAAAACACGAGCACATCTCGAACAACATCTTTCCACTGTGGGGGAAAGTTAGCACATGTTATCTTTCCCTTTTGGACAAGCACAAATGCATCTTGAACAACATCATTCCACTGTGTGGAAAGTTAGTGTGTGATGGATTTCCATCTTGCACAATCACAAGCACATCTCGAACAACATCATTCCACTCTGGGAGAAAGCTAGTGTGTACTAGCTTTGTATCTTGCACAAGCGCTTCTCAAAGAATGTCATTCCATTGTGGGGGAAAGATAGTGCGTTATATATTTCTCTCTTACACAAGCACAAGAATATCTCGAACAACATCATTCCACTATGGGACATGCGATGCTAGTTTTCACTCTTGCAAAAGCCCAAGTGCATATCAAAAAACATCATTTCACCGTGGGGGAAATCTAGTGTGTGCTAGCTTTCCCTCCACAAAAAAAAGTTCATCTCGAACAACATCAACGTGTGCTAGCTTTCCCTCCTTTACAAGAAAAAGTTCATCTCAAACAACATCAAGGCATGCTAGCTTTCCCCCCTTCACAAGTGAAATTTCATCTTAAACAACATCATTCCACCATCGAGGAAAGCTAGCTTGTGATAGATTTTCATCTTGCACAAGAATAAGCATTTCTCGAACAACATCATTCCACCATGAGGGAAAGCTAGCTCATGTGCTAGATTTCCCTCTTGAACAACCAGAAGTACCTATCGAATAACATCATTCCACCGTGGGGGAAAGCTAGTGCATGCTAGCTTTCCCTGCTTCAAATGAACAAGTTTATCTAGAAGTTCATCTCAAAGAATATCACTGCACTGTGGGGGAAAGTTAGCACATGTTAGCTTTCCCTCTTGCAGAAGCACAAGTGCATCTCAAACAACATCATTCCACCTTTGAGGAAAGCTAGCACGTGATAGTTTTCCCTCTTGCAAAAGTGCAGGCACATCTCGAACATCATTCCACTATGGGGGAATGCTAGTGTGTGCTAGATTTCCCTTTTGCACAAGCAAAAATGCATTTCAAACATCATCATTCCACTTTGTGAAAAGCTAATGCGTGCTAGCTTTTTGTCTTACACAAACACAAGAACATCTTGAACAACATCATTCCACTGTGGGGAAAAGCTAATGCATGCTAGTTTTCCATGTTGCATAATTGCATCTTGAACAACATCATTCCATTGTGTGGGAAAGTTAGCATGTGCTAGCTTTCTATATTGCACGAGCACAAGGACATCTCCAACAACATCATTCCAACGTGAGGGAAAGCTAACATGTGTTAGCTTTCCCTCTTGCACAAGACCAAGTGCATATCAAATAACATCATTCAACCATGGGGGAAAGCTAGCACATGCTAACTTTTCCTCCTTCACAACCACAATTTCATCTTGAACAATATCATTGCACCGTTGAGGAAAGCTACTATGTGCTAGCTTTCCGTCTTGCACAAGAACAAGAATTTCTTGAACAACATCATTCCACTGTGGGGGAAAGTTAGTGCAAGTTATATTTCCCTTTTGCACAAGCACAAGTGCATATGAATAACATCATTCCACCGTGGGGGAAAACTAGCATGTGTTAGCTTTCCCTCCTTCACAAGCACAAGTTCATCTCAAGCAACATCATTTCACCATGGGGGAAAGCTAGCATATGCTATTGCAAAAGCACAAGCGCATCTCCAATAACATCATTCCAACGGCAAGGAAATCTATCATGTGCTAGCTTTCCATCTTGAAAAAAGTGCAAGCACATCTCTAACAACATCATTCCACTTTGGGGGACAGCCAGCACATGCTAGCTTTCCCTTTTGCACAAGCACAGACGCATCTCCAACAACATCATTCCACCATGTAGAAAGCTAGCACGTGCTATATTTTTGTCTTGCGCAAGCACAAGTGCATCTCGAACAACATCATTCCACTTTTGGGGGTAGCTAGAGTGTGTTAGATTTTCATCTTGCACAAGTGCATCTCGAATAACATCATTCCATTATGGGGTAAATCTAGCGCATGCTAGCTTTGTCTCTCGCACAAGCACAAGCACATCTCAAACAACATCATTCCACCATGGGGGAAGGCTAAAACATGTTAACTTTCCCTCTTACACAAGTATAAGTTCATATAAAACAACATCATTCCACCGTGGGGTAAAGCTAGCACGTGCTATATTTCCCTCCCTCACAAGCACAAGTTCATCTCGAACAACATCATTCCATCGTCTGGGAAAGCTAGCGCGTGATAACTTTTCTTCTTGCACAAGCACAAGTGCATATTGAATAAAATCATTCCACCATGCGGGAAATCTAGCACGTGCTAGCTTTCCCTCCTTCACAAGTTCTTCTCAAACTTCATCTTGAAGAACATCATTTCACTGTGGGGGAAAGTTAGTGCATGCTATCTTTCCCTCTTGCAGAAGCACAAGTGCATCTCAAACAACATCATTCCACCTTTGGGGAAAGCTAGCGCGTGGTAGTTTTCCCTCTTGCAAAAGTGCAAGTGCATCTCAAACATCATTCCACTATGGGGGAATGCTAGTGTGTGCTAGCCTTCCCTTTTGCACAAGCACAAACACATTTCAAACAACATCATTCCACTGTGTGGAAAGTTGACACGTGCTAGCTTTTAGTCTTACACAAACACAAGAACATCTCGAACAACATCATTCCACTGTGGGGAAAATCTAATGCATGCTAGTTTTCCATCTTGCATAAGTGCATCTCAATCAACATCATTCCATTGTGGGGGAAAGTTAGCAGGTGCTAGCTTTCTATCTTTCACAAGCACAAGAACATCTCCAACAACATCATTCTAGCGTGAGGGAAAGCTAACACATGTTATCTTTCCCTCTTGCACAAGCACAAGTGCATATCAAATAACATCATACAACCATGGGGGAAAGCTAGAATGTGCTAGCTTTCCCTCCTTCACAACCACAATTTCATCTCGAACAATATCATTGCACCGTTGGGGAAAGCTAGCGTGTGCTAGCTTTTCATCTTGCACAAACATAAGCATTTCTTGAAAAACATCATTCCATTGTGGGGGAAAGCTAGCGCATGTTAAATTTCCTTCTTTCACAAACACAAGTGAATATGAATAACATCATTCCACCATGGGGAAAAACTAGCATGTGTTAGCTTTCCCTCCTTCACAAGCACAAGTTCATCTTGAACAACATCATTCCACCATGAGAGAAAGCTAGCACATGTTATTGCAGAAGCACAAGCGCATCTCCAACAACATCATTCCAACATTAAGGAAAGATAGCACGTGCTAGCTTTCCATATTGAAAAAGTGCAAGCACATCTCGAACAACATCATTCCACTGTGGGGGAAAGCTAGCACATGCTAGCTTTCCCTTTTACACAAGAACAAATGCATCTCCAACAACATCATTCCACCATGTAGAAAGCTACTGCGTGCTATCTTTCTGTCTTGCGCAAGCACAAGTGCATATCGAACAACATCATTCCACTTTGGGGGTAGCTAGTGCATGTTATATTTTCGTCTTGCACAAGTGCATCTCAAACAACATCATTTCATTATAGGGGAAAGCTAGCGCGTGCTAGATTTCTCTCTCACACAAGCAGAAGCACATCTCAAACAACATCATTCCACTGTGTGGGAATGCTAGCACATATTAGCTTTCCCTCTTGCACAAGCATAAGTGCATATCAAATAACATCATTCCACCGTGGGGTAAATATAGCATATGCTAGATTTCCCTCCCTCACAAGCACACGTTCATCTCGAACAACATCATTCCACCGTCTGGGAAAGCTAGCTCGTGATAGCTTTCCATATTGCACAAGCACAAGTGCATATTGAATAAAATCATTCCACCGTGCGGGAAATCTAGTGTGTGCTATCTTTCCTTCCTTCACAAGCACAAGTTCATCTCAAACAACATCATTCCACCATGGGGGAAAGCTAGCGCATGCTATATTTCCCTCTTGTAGAAGAACAAACACATCTCAAACAACATTATTCCATCATTCAAAAAATATAGTGCATGCTAACTTTCCCTCTTTCAAAAGTACAAGTGCATCTCGAACAACATCATTCCATTATGGGGAAAATCTAACATGAGCCATCTTTCCCTTTTGCACAAGCTCAAATGCATCTCCAACAACATCATTCCACCATGTGGAAAGTTAGTCTATGCTAGCTTTCTATCTTGCGCAAGCACAAGCGCATATCGAACAACATCATTTCACCATGGAGGAAGGCTAGTGTGTGCTAGATTTCTATATTGCATGAGCGCATCTTGAACAACATCATCCCATTGAAGGGGAAAGCTAGTGTGTGCTATCTTTCTCTTTTGCACATGCACAAGCACATCTTGAACAACATCATTCCACCATGGGGGAAATCTATGCTAGCTTTCACTCTTGTACAAGAAAAAGTGCATACTAAATAACATCATTCCACCGTGGGGGAAAGCTAGCACATGCTATCTTTCCCTCCTTCAAAAGCACAAGTTCATATTGAACAACATCATTCCACCATTGGGGAAAGCTAGCGTGTGCTATCTTTTCATATTTCACAAGCACAAGCATTTCTCAAACAGCATCATTCCACCATGGGGGAAATCTAGCGCATGTCGGCTTTCCCTCTTACACAAGAACAAGTGCATATCGAATAACATCATTCCACTATGGGGGGGGATCTAGCGTGTGCTAGCTTTCCCTCCTTCACAAGCGCAAGTTCATCTTGAACAACATCATTCCACTGTGGGAGAAACCTAGTGGATGATAGTTTCCCCTCTTGCAAAAGCACAAGCGCATATCAAACAACACCATTACAACGTCAGGGAAAGCTAATGCATGCTAGATTTCTCTCTTGCAAAACCGCAAGAACATCCCCAACAACATCATTCCACTGTAGGGAAACCTAGTGCATGCTAGCTTTCTATCTTGCATAAGCACATCTTGAACAACATCATTCCATTGTAGGGGAAATCTAGCATGTGCTGAATTTCTCTCTTGCACAAGCACATCTTGCAGAACATCATTCCACCATCGGGATAAGCTAATGGATGCTAGTTTTCCCTCTTGCACAAGCACAAGTGCATATTGAATAACATCATTCAATTGTGGGGGAAAGCTAGCGCATGTTAACTTTCCCTCTTTCACAAGCAAAATTTCATCTCGAACAACATCATTCCACGGTCTAGGAAAGTTAGTGTGTGTTAGCTTTCTCTCTAGCACAATCATAAGAGTTTCTCAAACACCATTCCATCGGGGGGAAAGCTAGCGCATGATAGATTTCCCTCTTGTAGAAGCACAAGTGCATATCGAGCAACATCATTCCATCGTAGGGGAAAGCTAGTGTGTGTTATCTTTCCCTCCTTCACAAGCACAAGTTCATCTCAAACAACATCATTCCACCATGGGGGAAAGCTATCATGCTAACTTTCCCTCTTGCAGAAACATAAGCACATCTCAAACAACATCATTTCATCGTCGAGGAAAGCTAGTGCGTACTATCTTTCCCTCTTGCGAAAGCACAAGTGCATCTCAAACAATATCATTTCACTGTGGGGCAAAGCTAACACATGCTAGCTTTCCCTTTTTCACAAGCACAAACACATCTCCAACAACATCATTCCACCATGTGGAAAGCTAGCATGTGCTAACTTTCAATCTTGCGCAAGCACAAGTGCATCTCAAACAACATATTTATTGACTGTAGCTTCCTCAAACAAATATGGTAGTAAATAAAGAGGGTAAAATTTATAAAAAATCATAAGCCCACATAACTATAATACGATATTTAAGTAATGGAAAACTCTTTGCCCCTTCTCACTGAGTGATAATCCAATATTGTCAAAATTCTAGAGTTGTCTTCCAACCTACATCCTTTGGTAGGTTTTGGTTGCTCATAATATTAAAATATTTAAAGGAAAATCCTTATCTCCTTAGATATCCATCACCTCTACTTCTTCCCTTTTAAAAGAATCAGTGGAAGTTGATTTTTCAAATATTAAGATCCAGAGCTCACTCCCAAAGAAATTAGGTGGCTAAAATTATCAAATTTGTGGAACTCGTTCAAAACAGTGAAACCCTAGGAAAAGAAAGAGCCCCTGAGGGATGTCCCTATAGGCTCATCGCAGTGAAAGAAAACATCAGTGTCTGGATCTCGAGACAGAAAAAATCATTTTTGCTTTTTGGTGGGGCTTCTAAGGCTAATCCAAGGAACACAGTCCACCTAGGGAGGGATGTCGATGGGAGACTAACATTTAAATTTGCATGGGGTCTACTATCTGTAAAAAATGACATTGTAGAAGTTTTTTTCCTCCAAAGATTCCTTCTTCATGCTTTAACCTTTGGACATATCATTTCAGTTGATGACTCTTTCCTTGTCATACAACTTCTCTCATGGACAAGATTAGCCTTGAACTTGGAACTCTATAAACTATGTGAGAGGGTCATTGAAGCAATAGATATTCATAGAGGTTCAATGTTCACGTCTGTTGAGAAAACATAACAAGATGGAAGACTCTCTTTCCAATGATGTCTCAGAGATATCAAAAAGAAGAATGCTTTGGTTCAAAGGAGAGAGGATGCTTGAAATATATCACTCTTATGATCATATCTTGTGACATATGTCCTGTACATATCTCTACCACAAAGGCATGTCCTATACATCTCTCTACCACAAACGTTAGAGCTTCAAATGACCCCTCTAAGGGTGGATACAAATTTTACCTGTAGCAGATCCTATGAGTCTTTTGCACTGCTTTTTTCATATAATAGTTTAGTGACCACGACACATCTATCAGTGTATTTCGGTATTCAACTGGTATGGTTCACCTTGTATGTGAGAGCTTTGCAATGATTCCCTCAACCAACTTCAGATGGAGATGGGGAAAAAACAACAATCTTTTTTCTAAAAAAGGGGCCACCTTGATATAGGCATGGCTAGTGTATTCGTCTTTTCTACAAATTAATATATAACTTCCTTGTTACTGTTAAAAAAAATTAGAGGCAAATCTCTTCTTAGGGAGATGGAAAATGCCAAGATACAACAAATTAATAGAAATTCAATTATGAAGGAAATGAGAGTGCCAACAAAGGATCTAAGATTAAAGAAGAAACCCTCAAGATTAAATTGATAGTTGAGAGAATAGAACCCTTCAAGGTTCATCCTCCATGAATAAATGGCTAAGGAGTAGAGTACAAGTGTTTTGTAAAGGTGGAAAACCTAGGAAGCTATATCCCTCCTCGTGGAGATTAGTGTCAAATTTCTCAAAACAGGTGAGGTGGATGTGGTCACTGGCACTATGGAAAAAAAATGTAGCAAAAACCATTGTCATTAACATCAACAGTGACAGTGAGATCGGTATTCAAGTATCCCCTCATGTTTTTTTTACTGCATCTTGAAGTCTTTGGGGAAAATGTAATAGTTGTGCCTCTCAGTAGGAAAGGATTTAGTCCTAAAAGTAGTGATTGGGTTTTCATCACAAAGGCTACACAAATTTTGTATCCTATAGCTGAGATTCATAGGCCTTAAATTTATGAATAAAATCTAGAGCCACATTGAGGGTTGATTTGGCTTGTTTCCCTGGTTACTTGTAAGTAAGATATGTTTTGAATTCAAGTCACAAAAGTTTCACTTGTGAAGGATTGAGATTAATGTGATGAATAATTAATTGCCCATATTTAGATATGCCTTCTTAAACAAGTGATCTAGTTTATACATTAATAGAGGGTGCCTTGTAGAATGTAGCCATCTATTGGGGTGTTGTTGAAGAAGACCAGACTACAACCAATGAATTATGATAGGAGGATGCTGCATTTCCTACCAAGAAATCTTATTTTCAATCTCCAAAATATTATAATCTTAGACCACTACATATTGCCTTTTCACAACAATGGATTACTTTCCTTTTGTGAGTTGTTTTTCTTTATGTTTTTAACAGAGGTTGGATGCCCCTTTTAACCTGATTCTGGGTGCTATTAAAGGATATTTTTAGCATCTATGGCGTTCAAAATTGACCTCAGGCAAGGATTTTCTATGAAGGGTAAATTCATCATGATATATATCTAATCTTGGCTAAAGAAGGACGCCTTCATTGAAGCTATTTTCAGCTTGCTTGTGGGATGGAATGCTTACCTTCAAGAGTTATCTTGTGCCTAGCATATGTTAAGCATCTAACCATTTCCAATCTAAATGTTGTTGAAGCTGCAAAACAAAAGAGAAAAATATGAGGACTAAAATTGGCCAAGGTTCTTTTGCATCTTGTCTATGTCCAATCATTAAAACCACTGCTTCTACCATCCTACATCTCCCTCCTTTTACCTCACACCTAAACTAACAACTTTTCCTAATACTGGCAAAGGTTATATATATAGATTTTTGTCTCGCTGTACTACACCTAAAACTCAATATACCCTAGAAAGAACAGACACAAATGATACATGTCCATCAGCAAGATGAGAGGGCTTTAGGAAATTTTTGGTTTGATTAAAGACCTATATTTTGATGTTTACTAGATCCCCATATTGGTAGGTCATGGTTGGTGTTATTGCAACTAGTAGAAAAATTTTCAGAGTCCTTAGTTCTAAAGCATTTACAAGTAGGATTTTGGTAGAGGTTGTCCAGAATGTGGTTAAAATCCTTACTAAGCACCATTCTTGAACAAAGATAGGTTGCCCGATTATTTCCAAACATTGTTGAATTTCCTTATCGGTTGCCCCAGGGGAGCAATGTTTCTTCAATCTTTTGATTCTTTTGACCATGTAAAAGAAATTCTTAAATTTTCACTGACCTGTTGAGTCAGCATTGGAGGTGAAGAAGGAACATGTACAAATTGTGATGGACGATGCTTCAAACTATATCACCGATGGGAGAGTTATAACGGAGAGACTGTTAGATATTAAAAATTTTATTTTATATAATAATGTTAGATATTATAATTTTTATGTTTATTTCATTGTATACTTCGTAGAGGTGTTATAGAGGAACCTCCTCCACTTCCCAATCCTTAAATTCCTTCATCAATGACAAGAACACAGTCTTTAGTACTACAATCAAGGCAATCTCTTTTGGATACTTTGTCAACAAATTCTGAGTGAAGCTAGTGACAAGGAATGTCTTTCCCACTCATGGTGCATGAGCGAGAATGCATCCATCATGCTCTTTTGTTATTGTGCTTTTTTAAAAGAATTGAAACCCTTCAAGTTGAAGTTGATGCATACATTTTTCAATAGGGGATGGAGAACATGCTTCAATACAGGTGATTTTTGTTGTCTTTTTCTACTTTCACCCATGTCGGTGATATTGCATTTAAAAAAAATGCTTGTATGTTCATTGGGGTTATGTTTGGATTATTTTTCCTGTTTATCCCCGTGCAAAAATGCAGCCAGTTTGTTTATGAAATCTATTTAAAGAATGAATATATCAGAATTGACAATACACTGCCAAGTTATGCCTCTGTGGAAGAGGTAGAACAAGGAACACGTGATCTAGTATGCTTGGACCCAAAAAAAAAACAAGTCATGGAGTAGAGAAATAAAACACTTAATAGAATGATGAAACAAACCAATGGAAGAAGCCATCTAGGAATATTTGGCCTTTGCAAGAGGGTGTTATTTTTGTTGCAGAAGCTTACATGTTGGGTGTTCTTTATCTTCTGATTGGAAGTTTCCATTGTAAAAACACAACCAGTTTCCCTTAAAAAATTGAGCAGACTGTATTGTCCATCAACTTACTTATTCCCCCACCCCACCCAACATACATGATGCAATTTTCTTTTTGCAGAGGGTAAGGAGAGAATGATCCATAACCAATCACATAATTTATGTTGCACTTTATTCCCAAATCAAATGCATGGTTTCTGTATTTTGCATCAATCTGCACATTTATAAATATTGAAAATGTGCAGTGTGGGTTATTTTACACAGCTTAATGCAGGACTATTATAAATGTTAAACATCATTAGTGCTATATTGAAGTATGCATTAGCAGATTGGTGAGTGTCATTATAAATTGTATGTGTGACCTAAGTAATCTAGCATTCACAAAGGCAGGTAACTTTTCAAAGGTTTCTAATCCATGTGCATATGCAGTCTCATTTTCATTCACATGTTACAAACCTGTATGTATGAATATGTAAAAAGAATTATGTTTCCTATGTAAATTACAATTCTTGAGGACAACCGAATCTTTGTTTTTTGTTTTTCTAGGATAATGTTGTATTTGATGTTTGTAGACCTCTCTTTAAGACATTTGTGGCATTTGAAAATGATCTAGAAAAGGAGGACAGCCTTGAGAATCTAATAAATACTCAACTTGTTGCCTTACAAAAGGCTTTGGGAATACCCGATGATAGTGAAAGGAGGAAAGTGCTAGGAAGGTATTTAACCTTTACAGAATTGAGTGACTTGGTCATTACACATTAGATATAGTACCTGAAAAATTTTCCATCAACATGAGCTTGTTTAGATGGCCTGGAGATGTATCAATACCAAAGGCTCTTGATCCACTCCTTGTCCTCATTTTCATTCCGCATTTTGACCAAGTTATTTATCCTTTCTTAGAGAAGCATGGAGTTTATATGAAATCAATAATAAGGTTGATTTTGGGCATGCTGCTATCTTCTATTTCATTTTCTTTTTATATCAGGGTTGCTCCAATTATCAATTGATAAGAAAATCACTTCAGGATCCATCGCATCTTATATTAACATTATCTTAGATTCCAAGCTTGAGAATAAGGATCATTTGGGATTGTTCAACCTTGCTTACCAAAATGAAAAGGAAAAGAAAATATCAATACTTTGGCAGGTACCTCAGTATGTAATACTGACAACAACATAAGTAATATCCATGGTCACTAGATTGAAATTTTCTTATTTGCAGGCCCCTGTTTCTATGAAGTCAGTAGTTTAATGAATATAGCATCTAACATCTGTTGAAGGTGATATGATCACAATTTTAGTTGTGGGTATCATTAGGAACCATATATCAACAACAAAGAGGTCATTTTTATTTGCAGTAGAAGGAATTATTGGTATGGTGTTCATGATATGGCTAAGTGCATGTTTCAAAAATGCAGATAACCCCAATGTTGAAGAAGACAATGCCACTGTTAATTCATAATTTTGAGTCCAACATGTTGGAATGAGTAAGTCCTACTTGTCTTATAACTTAATTTGTGTGAAACTTAACATGTCTGCATGCTTTGCTCGACCAACGTTCGACCAACATTTTCTCGAAGTCCTTATTTAGGTTCTCGGATGAATAGAGATAAAAAAATCATGTTTAAAAGAGATCAGAATGCAGGACCATCCTTGATCCTACACATTGCTCACAATGTTGTGACTCTGGTTTATATTATGACCATATTTTACCTTACTTAAGGGAAGGAAGGTGTTAACCTCATACAGTTTCCATGGCGTTTGGGATAAAGGTTTACAAATGATGCCTAAACAATGTACGGAGCCAAACCCAACTTTATTGAGCAAATTGGTAATATCATATCCGCAGCATCATTTCTCTCTAGCAGGAGATGCCAACCTGATACCCACAAATTCCATGGAAATGACATTTCCACCACCAATTATAAAAGTTTGATATGAAGTGCTCTTCAGGAACATCAACGAAATGCAAATAATTAGATTGATTTTGGCTAAGAATTTCCTTGTTTGAATCGATTGTGTTTGTTTGCAACATGTATGAGATGTTAGATTCTTTTAAAGAACCCGTTGTTCACCCTTTGGTTTAATTGAGTGTGAAAGAAAATAGTACTAAGGAGATGTCCGATTGAAATTTATGGAGTTATCATTTAGCCCAGAGACATAAAAGATTAGTGAGTTCCCCTAATATTCAAGGTTTGGATATTGTAAGAAATCTTGTCACCATTGCTATGTTCATGGAAGATGCATTTTTTAAACTCAACGTTGGCAATGGACGTTAAATATAAAATAATCAATCATGTTGAGGAACTAGACTCCATAATATTTATACAAGTGGATCCCTATACTCTGTTTTATATTTCAAGTGGAGTGGCCAAAGATTTTGACAAAGGATTATATTAAGCATGTCTTGTTGACAACCTGTGTGTGTCCTCCATCATTTGGCCATCATTGTTTTGATTTATTGAGGTCCTAGCATAAATTCCCGCTGGGCTTTGGAGCTTGGATTCTCTGTTCCTCCTCTATCACTCAATTTTTTGCTGGTTACACATAAATTGACCAAAATCTGTGATAATAGAATTCTTCATCATCATGAGTGATATACTTTCATCTTTTAAATTACATGATACTTTCATGTTGGGGTCAATTCGAGATAAGAGTTTACTAAATTTCACAGTTTGCAAAATCAAAACCTTACAAGAAAATCGAAATGCAGTTTCCCCACTGTCAAGCAATGTCCTCTCTCTTGGCGGTGATCACAGGTCACAGGAAAATACTAATTCAGACAATGCTCCAAGTTGTCTCCATGGATTTGTTGTACCCAAAAGTTAGCAATTTGTATTTGAATGCACAACCAGAAAGCATATCTGGTCATTGTATTATTTCTGACCAACGTTCACTAATTACATCGCCTATTAGATCAGACAAATCTGAAGAGAGCTCTTTCCTTGGTTTCAGTCTTATGCATTTAAGAGGAATAGGTGATCTTGTATCACAACAATATCAAGATTCAAGGAAGCGCACTAAGAGGAGACGAAAGAGTGAAGTTGCTTCTGGGTTTATTACTAACTTTATAACACCATCTCACTATTCAAATTTGGAATATCCAAAGAGTGTTGAATATACTTACAAAATATTTTTGTATTTTGTGCATTGTATCCTTTCAATATGGATGTTCATTTTTCTCAATGCCTTTGTGAATTTGTTTAAAGAAATCGAGTCCTTTAAAGCTTGTTGAATATGTTTAATAGAGTGGGAGCCTATATTAGCATTACATTCTCTCATGTTGTTTGTTTACATGGAGTGACTAAAATTTGAATCCTAAAGTAGTGTGAAAGGGAATTTAAATTGAAGTTGGTAACTTTTTGCTTTTGTGGAGAATGAGTGGATGGATATTCCCTAATGGAAATTAGAGAAACATTTGACAAAGTAAGAGAGAAAGAAAAAACATATTTAGAAATGAGAGGGGAATTTACAAAGATCAACACAGTGAGTGTGATCATGTAGATTTTAATTAACTATTCTAGCTACCATAGAAGTGTGTTGAGCAATGAAGGTCGGGACTCAACTTCTAATTTCCTATTATAATCGCAATCAAACTCTATTTTCAACCTTTTCATCAGAAACCTCTACCATATCCTCCATCATCCATCCACTCACTCTTCCCACCGTCTTCATCTTCAACGTTGTCAGTGGTACACTCCTTGAAGTAGGACTATGCCAGAATAATAAGAACAAAGACTGCCAATGGTGCACTCCTTGAAGTACGACCATGCTAGAATAATAATAGAAAAGTATGTGAGAGTGATTAGGGCACCCTCTCCACCCAAGATTATATAGTCAAAATTTAAAGAAGATGAAAAAATTATAATGGTAAAATTTCAATATAACAATACAAAAGAAATTGACATTTAAAAATTTTCACAGAACATAAAATGAAAGGCAGGAAAAACACATGACCATCATCATGTTTTCATTTGATAGGCAGATGGGATGTGAAATTACAGGCCTGTTCTCAACAACTTGAGCTCTGTAAGGTGGCGCTACTCACCATGTGAGTGCATGTTTGTCGGAACCATGTCATGTTAAGCCTTAATATTGGCTCATTACCCCTTAATTGGGGCATATTATATTAGTAATGTTATTTTATTTATGTCGGCTTTAGGCCATTAGTTGTAATTATACCTCCTAGTCTCCTATATATACCAAGGAGACATTTTCA
>SNQJ01S0009748.1:19685-40057 GCA_010110895.2 Picea sitchensis | reverse complement strand
TGGATATTGTTTCTACTATTCTAACTTTGGTCACAAAGCTGTAAATTGTTCATTAAGAATTAGACATAAGAAATTAATATTTCGAAGGAATAAATATCTGCCACAACAAAGAATGGTACAACCAAGTAACAAACCATCACAGATTGCAAATTGCCAAATTAATTCTAGAGACATGCAACTGAGGAGGTCAAGAAATAATAAACAGTCAATAAGTAGACAATGCTGCAACAATAACTTTGACCTATTGAACAATGAGATTGAATGCTATAACTATCACAACTTTGGCCACAAAGATGCAAAATTCCATCTGAAGAATTACAAAGCAGATCCAAGGATAAAGTTCTTAGATAGAAAGACCAGCACATGGAAAAGGAAAGATAGTAAAAAATGTGGTCAAGCACTTTCAACTCAAAAACAAAAGGCCTCTGGGAATATAGACAGTGGATGTTCTAAGCACATGATTGGAGACAAGGATAAGCTATTGTCCATAAGTAAAAGCAAAATAGGAAATGTGATCCTTGAAAATGATGAACCAAGTAAAATCAAGGATAGAGGGATGGTGATTTTGAGTAATGACAAAGGAGATGCCTAGTACGTTCTGCTTATGGATGGTCTGAAACATAATTTTCTCAATACAAGTCAAAAGTGTGACAGAGGCAGTGAAGAGTTGTTCATGTCCAAAGAGTGTAAGGTAAATGTAAACTTAGGACAAGTGATGAATAAAGGCATAAGGAAAATTAATGATGTTGATATAGATTCTTCCCCAGCAAGTAAAGAAGAAGACACAGATACAATAAAAGAATGTTCAGTTAGCATCTATCCCATGGAAGAAGTAGAAGAAGACTCATCTCATAAGATGGAAGCTGAAGTTTTGAAGGTTGAGAAGTCAAACACCCAAAACAAGTTCTTAAATAGCTCCATGACCCTGGATAAGCTCTTGGATAGTCATAGATCACCAAATGACAAATATGGTATTGGATACAACAAGGAAGAAATCAGTACTCCTAAGAAACCTGATACAAGTCCTTCATTTGTGAAAAAGAAAAGAAGGTATGAGCGTGGTTGTAGCGGTTTTTTCTTGTGATTGAATATGGACATAAAAGCCTTGGATTGTATGCATCATGGAATAAAAATGAAATTGCAGTAATAGAGATCGATGAGAATCAATGGGGAGATCCAAGGGCTATTTAAAAATTACAAGCTACAATTGCACAGTGTTCAAGTAGGACAACGACATTCACAACAGCAACATTCTGATGTACAAAATTGGATACATAACATTATGTAGAGACAACAAGAGGAAATACCTTGTCAGGGAAATCTAACCTTTTAGAAACAGAGGAGGAAAACAGTCAGAAGCAGAGAGAGAACAGTGATAGGGGGAGTCATCTAGTTATGAGAAGAAAAGGTTCATGAAGGAGTCCTAGTAAGAGAGGTGAGCAATTTTGAATATTCTACAGAGGATACAGTAGAAGCTAAAGATGAACAGGTCCAAGAATCAGAAAGAGAAGACTCTAGTTTAGATACTAATATTCTGCAGGCCTCAAATAAGAGAGTCCATCCTGTCAGGGGGAGTTTGTGTTGGTTTAATATCAGATATCGCCTAAAAATACTACAACAGCTCAGGGGGAGCATGTTCTCTTTGACATTGATTTCAAAGGGGGAGAAAAGAGTCTGGGTGCCTTTGTTTCCATCAATGCCAAAGGGGGAGATTGTTGGAAAATGTTTTATAGGCAGTGTATTCTTGGCATTGATGGAAAGTACAACAACGACGATGGCTTGAGTACAGGAAGAATGTGCCATGCGGGCACCAGAAGTATTTTGGGAAGATGCAATAGAGCAAGCTCGATAACATCATAATAGATAGTGCAAAGGATTGTTGGCATGTTTAATAGGCAGCGTGTGCTTGTCATTGATGGAAAGATTAGAGTATGCATCAATGAAAAAATAGGAACAAAGTAAGCTCAGAAGGAATTAGTGCAATGTCGAACGCAGTGCATAGGTGTGCACCAGGGATGAGGTTAACTCATTGCCAAAGCTCAAGAGAGATAGCATACTCAGGATCTCAGGTGGATCAAAGGTCGAGGCCTTTGACACTTAGAAATTCTTCCAAGTCAGGAGGATACGTAAGCTCGGGCGGAGAACTGATAATGATCATTGGATCCCATTCAGAATTCTCGATGACCGTAAGATCTGAATCCAGACAGGAGGAGCGCAAATATGGAGGACAGATCTTAGGTGTTAGATCTGAGCACAGGGTCCAACCATCGTTGGATCTAGGAGAACCTACACGTTCTTTATAGTGCTAGGAGAAGCGGGCTTACAAAATCCTAAAATCAGGAGGACCGTCCATCTTTGGGTAGGACATGTGGTGACAAATTAACATTTTGTCGACTGGAAACTCAAAGGAATGAAAGGCTCCAACCTTTCAACTCTCGAAGTCGTGAAATACGAAACGCCGAAATCCCTAAACAGACACATCAACAAAGACTCCATTTCAGAGTTTCGCAAACAGGGAGTTGGATATGTCAAGGAATATCACGACAGGAGTCCCAAAGTTGCGAAGTGCAAAAAGCCGAAAAGTTGATGTGACTCCATTTTTGAGTTTCGTAGACTGGGAGGTGGAGGTATCAAGAACACTCACATCAAGAATGTCGAAATCGCGATATGCAAAATCACAAAGAGAACTGGACCGTCGAATCATCAAGAGTATTGATCGTTGATACAAATCCATTTCGAAGCTTCGGACACCGAGAGTTGGGGGAGTCAAGCACCGAGACTCTTCACCACAGGAGTCTCAAAACGACGAAATGAGAAACGCCGAAATACCGTTGATCTGACTCCATTTCGGAGTTTCGAATGCCGGGACTTGGACGTGTCAAGAATGCTCATGTCAAGGATGTTGAAATGACGAAATGAGAATTCACGAAAGCGCTTTATGGATAAGCACTTGGTCACCGTCGGTGGTCACATCGTCGAAGAACTATACAGGAGAGCTCAAAGCAGCAAGCTCCATTTTGGAGTTTCGAGGATCGCAACATGGAGAGTAAAGAAATATTCACCACAGAAATGCCTAAGTGCCGAAATGAGAAATCGTGAAATCGCTTTATGGATAAGTGCTCGATCACTGCTAGTGGTCACATCATCGAAGAGTTGTAGATAAGAGCTCGAAGAGAAAAACTCCATTTCAGAGTTTCGGGGATTGCAACATGAATAGTAAATAAAACCTCAGCTCAGGAATGCCGAAATGCCAAAGTGCGAAATGGAGAAATAAACGCAAGACCCTACGGAGTCAATCCAACGGTGCAGGTGAATTTGACTATGATCAGAGGGATATTGTTGCACTTCAGAGTGAAACTACTAGAAATGACTAATGGCTTCTACCAGAGGAATCAAAGAGGCCTCAGTGTCATCGCCAGAGAAGATAAAGAGGCTCAAGGCATCTTCCAGTGGAATGAAGACTATTCTTAGAGGCGATTGAGAGATGGAAGAGTGTTGAAGCCTATAACTGCAACAGAGAGGATTAGCTCAACTATGATAGAGAAGATGAAGAGTCTCAACTGCCAGACAGGCTAAGGAATCTTGACATAACACCCAGTGACGATGGACGCATGGGTTTAACTGCCAGAGAAGCTGAAGAGTTGCAATAATGATGAGGTAGAGCACTCGACATGAGGAGAAGATGAAGAACAGAGAGATATAGTGGAGGCTAGAGGGATTGAAGTGGTGGATGGTGGAGTGGCAGTGAACACCCTGATGTGGAGAACATTGGCGTGGTGTGAGCATGCATATGCATTGTTCATATTGCATGCACAAGGTGCACAAAGACTATAAGTATGCAGAATAAAGAAGAGATGAGGGTTGTTGCAGTAGATCACGATTGATGTGTGAAGAAGGAGGTAGAGAAAAGGAGCAGAAATGCATAAAAGAGGAGTGGTGCATTGAAGGGACATGGTGCACAAAGCATAAAAGGAAGAACAACAGAAAGTGTAAGGATGTGTACAGGAAGACACTGAGGCAGACAGAGTAAGGCATTGTAGCAGAACAATGATGAGACTGGTAATCCATTGATGAACATTGTATCACTGTAATCAGTTTCAGTAACAAAGACTTATATTTCACGGTGGTAGGGAGGTGCTAGGGAGGACTGTTGTCCTCAGAGGTTCAAGTGGGTGCTTGAACACAAGGATTTGTAGCTTCCATCTAGTTGCATCCAGAGAAACCATGGTGGCAGGGTGGTGCAAGGGAGAACTATTTTTCTCTATTATACAGGTTGGTGCCTGTATGATTGGAAGTTGGTGCTTCCATCCAATTGGTGTTGGAACACTTGAGGAGTTGGTGCTTCCTTCTAGTTGGTGCTAGAGAAACTAGGGAGCTGGTGCTTCCTTCTAGTTGGTCCTAGAGAAACCAGGGAGTTGGTGCTTCCTTCTAGTTGGTGCTAGAGAAACCAGGGAGTTGGTGCTTCCTTCTAGTTGGTGCTAGAGAAACCAGGGAGTTGGTGCTTCCTTCTAGTTGGTGCTAGAGAATCGAGAGAGTTGGTGCTCTTAGCAGGTAGAAGATTGAAAAATAGAGGTTGTAGCCTCANAATGTAAAGATTACTTATCATATAAAGAAGAAGAGGTTTTACCCTTTATGGGTTTCCTCAGGAAATATCTGTCTTTGTGTATCTCATGTGTGTGACTAATGTTGAATGTTCTATTTATTACTTCCCTACATTATTGTGATTGTCATTAAGTGCTTTGCAAAGAGTTTAAAATGAGAATTATTTTTTAAGCACGGTAACAATTGATTCAACCCCCCCCCCCCCNAGCCCTAATTTTTAGATTTCATTTTCCCTCTTTTGACACATGTTTGTTTAATGCAGATTTGGGAAAAATGAAAATGGATATTAGGGAACTGAGAGAGGTTTTTTCTTTGAACAAATAGAGGCACAAAAGCCTCTTTAAGTTTATGCACAACTGTCACAATTCAAGAGATAAAGAACCATAACCGCAACCTCATTTCTCAACAGTTTTGCCCATCTTCTGTGGTCGTTGGTTTCAAGAATTGATTGTAACTGTTGTTTTGGTGGGATTTTCGACCTCAAGACCTATATGAGGCATCTTTGTAATGGGGGATAGGAGTAGTACTCCTGGGCTATAGAACTTGTTTCCATTTTTAATATAAGAGTGCAGAGTATTTTCGATCTATATCAGAGATTCTTGTGATTTTTTTTGCAAAGAATGTCTTATTGCTTCATTTTCACATCATTTCACTTGATTTTATTTCCATTTGCTTCCTGATTGGTAACCGTGTTTGTAATGGAATTCATCCATTTGTTATATTCTTTCTTGTTGGATAGGTTATAGGTTGTTTGTTGCAGAGATATGAAGGTTCATAATTCATCCTTGCTAGATGCTCTATCCCAACTATCTCTTTCCACTGATTTATGCTTGGAATTCACTCATTGCTAAGTGCTCCTTGCATTTTGATATATTTTCTCTTTATTCTGTCGCCATACTTTTTATAAATCCTTCCCTCTCTAATCAACTTCTATCTTGCCTCTGCTCCATGGATTTCCATTGCCGAAACACTCTTATTACTTGCTTGATCATTTGACTCCATGCCCAATGGATTACTTTCTGGTCCAACCCATCAACCCTAAAAACCCAAAACTTTTTGTTACCCATAGATATGCCCACTGTTAAGCTTATTGAATATCCTATTGTGTCATATTTTCAAGAGATCCCTCTCGAGTTGGAAGGGGCAATTTCCAATCAAAAGTGGTTCGAGGTTATCTTGGAATTTACTTACATGCAACCCAAGTCAAGTTCGAGTGAAAAAAATTATTTCATTTAAAATGTACTAAGGCTTGGCTCTATTACATCCTAGAACCAACTCTTGCGACAACATTTTCTAGCACCATTGTCGGGGATAGAGGAAAGAAGTTATCTTCCCTGGGATACGACAAAAATTTTAGATCTATTTCTTGATGGTGAACAAGGGATAGGCATTCAATTGAATGTGATCATTCACCTAGCGACTCCTTGGTTCGAAGACTCTACATGATTCACTGGAAAATCCACTGGTCTCAAAATGTCAGATTCGTTCGCCGCTCAAATTGTTGCAAGGTTTGCTCCTCTGGACTTTGCAAATCTTTATGGCTTTCCAAACATTGTTCCAGACATTAAAGTTTGGGAAGATGTCCTTTCTAAATTTAGAGAATATGCGGATGACAATCTCGCCCAACACTTGTTTGAATTCCACAAGCTCATGGATGAATTAAATATACATCATGAAGATGTCCTCATGAAACTGTTTATGTTTCTGTTGGAAAGAGATGCTAGACTCTGGTATAAATATTTACCTCATTCCAGTATTCCTTCATTGAAACATTTTCACATACTTTTTCATCAGCATTGTAAAAAAATCTATTCAGCTGAAATAATTTTTTAAGATTGTTGTAATATAAAATTCATAAGACAAACAGATCAAACACATCTTCTTGAAGAGGATGAAGGAATATCATAAATGTCTCAAGTCGTTGAAGATAATCAGTATGAAGAAGAGTTGGTTGATAAAAAATTAGGATATGATAGCTCTTGTGATCACATTCAAGAAGAAGATATTCAACATCCTGGTAAACCTGCAGAAGAGAAATAAAAAAATAGTTGCTTGATCTAGAAATTGCATAGACCACCTCCTCCTTTAACGGAAGAAGAGATAGATCTTCTCCTACACAATCATGTTGCAACCCCTACTTACACATATCTGCAGCATCCACACAGTCTTGAAGATCTTGTAGACTCTGTTTTGTTTCACAAAAAAGAGGTGGTTGTCATGTTTAACCATCCTGAAGAATGTTTGGTGTTCAAGAATGATTTAGATTTAGATGTAAAGGTTGTTGATGATGAAGAAGAAAATGATATTTTTCGAAATCTGTTTCAAGATCAGATTGTTGATTTTTCAATGCAAAAACCTTCAGGATTTTATTCTGATTTTCTAGTATTCGATAAATATAGTGATGATGAAGAGGATTTTAAAGATTTGTTGTCTAATGAAATTTCATCAAATCCTATTTATCAGCTAAGAGATAATCAGAAATGTATGAATGCTATGGTTGAAAATAGATATGAATCTATTGTTCAAGAGTCTAATAAAGATCCTTTTAACTTTGATACATCCTCTAAAGATATCATTATTGGAGAAGGTGATCAGAATTTTTTTCATGATTCATATTTTCAGACTTAGTTTTCATTTGATCATTATCAAGACAGTAATGTAGGAAATGAAGAATATATCTCTTCTTCTCTCTTAAAATTGTCAGTTGTAATAGGCCAACATATCATAGTGATGAATTCAGATTACAGGGATATGATGAAAGACAGAAGATAGGTTCAGATCAACAGTTGATCATGCATGTTTCCCCAACAAATATTGAGCAGACCACATTTAACATTCAGATCAGTAAAGGCAACAAGCAACAACATTTCAGTCAGTTGGAACAACACCAAAATGAGGTATTTCTATGTGACTTTTATGATCCAGTAGCAGTTTATATGGAGTCAAAATGGTGGACTGAAATTTTTATTTCCAACTTCTTGAAGTTTGAATTGCAAAACTATAAGTACCTGCTCCTAGGGAATGTTTTGGAATTTGAAGTTGCTCCTGTCATTTTTCTGCTCAAACATGGAAGCATAATTAAGTTTGTTAGTCGGATACTTGCTTGGTTGATTTGGAAGCTTTCCTATACTTGAACAAAGCAGTGATATAGGTTATAGTAGGTGATGTATATAAATAAGATTGACTTTGAGCATTAGAGTATAGAAGTGGTTTTAAGTACGTTTCCAATTCAGTTTGGCATCCTGTATGGTTTTGATTTAAGACATTATGAATCCATAGCCCAATGAATACATAAGTGGTTTTTTGTTTCGGAAAGGTGCAAGTAAAGCGACAAAGTTCAGAGTTTGATAAGGATGATTTCAGGTTGCCCAATGGATGAAGGAATGTGGTCTATTGTTCTTGGCACTTTGCAGGAAAGAACCATCCCTAGATGGAGCCTCTGTTGTAACAAATATTGAAATTTTTTCTTTCGGCAACTTAGGAGAGAAAAAAATTATAGTGTTTAATTACCGAACATGTAGATGTGAGAAAATGACCATTCGTCTATCATGTGCATCACTGAATGTTCTCTACCTGTCATATTCAGTCAAATAATGCCAAAATCAACTCCAAATGCCACAACATTACAACAGTCACAATCCAACACACAAAAAATCCAAAGATAGGGTTCAGGTGAAAATCAAAGAAATGTACCATCTATTCGAGCATTGAGTCACAAGGAAAATGAATGGAAGCATTGGCAGTTGAACGACCACATACACCAAGCATTAAGCCACATGGAAAAAAATCTCACGAGTATGGGGTTTTTGGCTATAGGGGATTTGGTCATCGTAGATATCTTAATAACTACAGCCCCGATCCCCAAATTTACTAAAGTATTAAAGGATAAGGCGGGTCAAATAAAGATTAAGTTTTTTAATAGTTAATCAATCCCATCGCAATTTCATGATTCAGGATTTCTTGCGTCAAGTATTATCGAAGCCCCGACACTTAAATCCATGAAAGGTTAAAGATTAATTGCTAATTGTGATTAATTAAGATTTGTTTTAATATGAATGATTGGCGTCTCATTGGTCCCATCGAAATTTTGCGATCCAGGGTTTACTTGTGACATATCCCCTATCACCAGGATCCTTGAAGTTTCGAAATACGAAATAGCATTTTCTTCAAACAAACCCTAAGATTAAAATATTAAACTGTCTGAAAAACACGATTAATGATGATTGTTATCACTGAAATTTCATTCACAAATGGTTATAGGTATCCAACATCTTCAAACAACTATGAGTTCACTCATGGACCAAAATTACCAAAAATCATTTCCAAAAGGTCCAAAACTATACAACCAGTTATAAAATTAAGGTGCGTTGTGACTACACAGGGCACGCGTGCACATGCACCATTCAGAAATGAAAGAAAAGTGCACATGTGCACGATGCGTGATTGTGGTCGCTAAAAGCCACACACATCTGAGAACGACGCATTTATGAGATTGGTCGGAATGCCACCCACTTCTGGTTCATCTTCCAAGTTGATTTCACAACCAAATATCGGATGGATCCAACTGGGTGGCTGGTCAAAGACCTAAAAATGCCCTAAATAGCCCCTTTTCACACTAAAAGTTGGTTTCACAATACCTCAAAGTGGTGCTATAAAACAAGGCCATGGGTGCACTACATTTTCAAGGAATTCATTTGCAAGGTTATGCTGCTGCTATTCTCTTGGGGAATTCTCTTTTCTCATCAAGAGTATACTAGCATCATTACATTTGGGCAATCCACCTCACCTTTTGAGTGGATTAGCTTGGGATTCTTTCATCATTTCTTTCAAGTTTCAAAGTTGTAAGAAGAGCTCAATTGTGGGGGTCGAAGATCCCTCCCTTGGAGGAAGAAGGGACCCAAATTCCTCTTTCTTCTTGGTGTTTTCTTTTCACTAATGCAATCCTTTCCATTGGTGACATGAGTCTTATTGGTTTCTTGTTCTTATGTCCTTATGATCAATAGTTTAGTTGTTCTTTATTTCTTTAGTTTAATTATTAGCTTAGTCTTTTATGTTTCTTTTTCTAACCCTTTCCTTTATAGTTGTCTTGCTTAGATAACCCAACTAAGCTTGTAAGCACCTCTGTTTTGCTCATTTAGGTGACAAAAGAGGCACAACAGATTGGCAACTCCGTTGGGAAAAGGTATCAATTTCGTACCTCATTTGGGTTTTTCTAGCTCTTCTTTCGGTTTAGTTAACCTGCAGGTACCTTAACTGGCCCAAGCCAACCTGCAAAACATCCAATTCAAGGCTGAATTGAGAGAATTCCATTCAGAATTTTCCTCACAGCCATGTGACAGGTGTGCATGGGTTTATTGGCCCACAGTCACGCATCGTGCATACATGCACCAAAATTACAATGTTGTTCAGTTCCCTACGCACACCCGTGCCCAAAATTCTTTTTCGGTTTGTGCATAGGCGCTCAGTGCGCCTCTATCTACTCTGAGACCCGCGCACCTCTGCAGAAAAATACACATTGTAAGCCTTTTTGTGATTTGGGGGAGGCCCCTAGCCTTCTTAAAAATGATTTCATGCATGTTGTAATATGCACCACACTTAGTTCCCTCTCCATATAAAGGGATTATTCAAAACATATAGGCACTTAGGGGGTTTTAAATCATTATTTCATCTTTTGCTTTCATTTTGCCACATGGATGGCTTTCTTTGACTAAAAGTATAAGTTATAATCATTTGTAATCACAAAAAGATTGCATTGGGACCAGAAATTGGATAACAATCGTTTAGTATGCTCTTCTCTCGCGCTTCAAAGCGACCTTGAGAATCAGAAAAAGGTTGTAGGACAATTTCATCTCCCTTAAAATGACTAAAACCTTTAGGAGAGGACAACAGCCCCCTTGGGACTCCTCTTAGTTTATTTTTCAAACACACCTCAAGATTGTAACGAGCCCATAACATGCCCACATGCTACAAACATAGGATATTGTTGAAATTTTCTTTCTTAGATTAAATCATGAGGGAAGTTTAAAGGTTTTGTAAGGGGCCCATACATGCCCAGATGATCACAATCTAGGATAGTTTCAAAGATTTCTTAGATTAAATCACAATAGGGAGTTAAAGGAATAGTAAAGGACCCACATGTCCACGTGCTAGCTTCCTAGGGACTTTTGAATTACACAAGGTTGTACCAAAGGCATTTAGTTAATTAGGTAATCAACACTTGTAAGGACCAAGCGAAGTCCACATGCAACAAGGTGACATCTAATTCATTAAAACATTGGCACACTTTCACTCATTCACACACAAAAGTCACTCATCACTCACATAGTTTTCATCTCAAAACATGGAGGTTGAAGTAAGTTTCCTCCAAAAGGGATTCTGAAACACCCCAACCTTTTTCTTGATGAAACTATCCACTCCCACTTAATTTCAACGAGGTTGGTTCACACCTCCAATCTCTCAAACAACCACATATAATTTTTTTTCTAAAAACTCACTTAGTTTTCCTCCACAGGAGGTGCCAAAAGAAATCTTTTAGTCTACGTAGGATTTTGGGGATAGGCATCTAAATAACTCCCCATTATCTAGTTCTCACATTTTCAAAACAATAGAAGTTGTCAAATAAGGAACTTTAAATCATCCAAGTCAAGTGTTCCTAACACCATAAGGCAGGGAGATACCTATGAACGGTTGAAGGTCGAGGTATGGTTTTTTTGTGCATCCCCCCTTGAGGCACCCACCTCTTGGATGGGATCCATCCCGTGACCCATTTCTTAGGCCGAAAATTAAATGTCACACTTTGACCGAGGTACCTAGTGACCAAATTTTAGGACATCTACCCAGGTGGCAATTGTGGGCTACAATTGCACCTTGATCAGATTTTGTGTGGCTATTGGGAAATATCGCCAGTTCTTTCGAGATATGCACCCTCTACCCCTCATTATAACTGATTACTTCATCCTTCACTAGTTTCTCTTCTGGTGGCTTCAGACCCCACTATTGAGTACTATTGGAATGTCCAGTGCTATTTGAGAGGAAGGATGTTATGTCTTTTTAGGACACGAGCATTTGTTTTCTTTGTTCCCCCATGCGGACAAAATCCACCTATCCACATATATGCTTCTTTATCATAACACTTTATGTATGATGCACTCCTAATTACATTTTGATTTGGATATATATTGTAAAGTTAAAAAATTGCAACAAAGGTTGTTGTTTATTCATTGCTCTCACCACCATTTGCACACATTCACTCAGCTAGTCGGACATCATAGGGGACCCACAGAACCCCCATCATTCCAGACACTTGCTAAGTCTCCCTCCTATTCTAGGGGGAGTTCCTAGTCTTTCCAAACCACCAGCCCCTCCTCCTTACACTCCTATGAGTGCGACTATTTTGGGATCCTCTTTACTTGGTTCCACCTTACTTGGGTCCAATTCCCAAGGTCCACCATCCACTCACTCTCCTTTACATGGAAGAGGGAGGCCAACTTCCTCTCACGGGGGAAGTAAAAACCTACCTAGTCCCCCTGAAGGGTCGGGTTCACAAACCACTCACACCATGGCTAGAACTAATCCTCTGCCACCACTACAGATTTTGTACTTGGCCTCTCTCAACATACCAGATCTAAGCAAAATCACAAATGACCCTATATTGCATGACCCCATGTGGCCTGCAATGACTACCAAACTACCTTCAAATATTCCCAAATTTGAAGGAAAGGCAGGAGACGATCCTGCCAACCATGTCATGACTTTCCACTTATGGTGCTCTTAAAACAACATTATGGATGATTCCACCTGACTACGATTATTTTAATGCACACTCACTAGCAAATCAACCAAATGGTATGTAGATGAAAAGTCGAGGTCCCATGCGATTTTCAAGTCCTTGGCCAAATCATTTTTGACCTTCTTCCAATTACCAATCTGCCATGACAATGGTCTTGAACTACTCTCTAATTTTAAACAAACCTCAGCCACACATATCGTTGATCACATTCATGAGTGGCATCGATGACGTAGTTTGTGCAAAGCAGAAACCACCAAACAAAAGTGTCTTGATTGGTTTCTCAAATCACTTGTTTCTCTCCTCGGTAAAGATGTAGCTTCCAACTTCCCTCAATCAGAAGAAGAAGCCATCAATAATGCTCAACAATACGACCTCATTTATTCACAATCAGGGTACTTATACACAGTACTTCCTGATCTCCCAAAACCCATGCCATTCGGCCAAGATAAACCCGGGATGTCTCACTCAGCAGACAAATTTATTGGCAACACCACGCACCACAATCCACAACCCCAACAATCACCAATATATGGCACACCTCAATATCCGTCGACATATGGAGGAACCCCTTATTATCCCCCACCTCCTTATCAACAACCATACCTTGTTTCCCTTCCCCCACCCATCATTGGACCACCACTGACAACCACAATACACCCACCAATCCCAACAAATTCTGGTACTCTGTCACATACCCATTACCAAATAAAAAAATTTCATTGTTTTCTACATACTCGGAGCCCCAAAATATCTATTGAGGCCTAGCATAAGGTAGCTCTTTCTCTGTCGGCTGCCACGTGATCATAGGTCATGATCACAGATCAAATAATCATGGCACCTCTTGGTATTTCGTGACTCGACGCCACAGGAATGTTGAATCATTCGACTCAACAACCACCGAATACTGACAGGGCTAGCGAATGGACAATGGGAACAGATCCCAACAGGGTTAGAGAACCGCTAATGAGAACGAGCCCTGTCACGCGGTTAAGTGGAGTAAAGGTGGCAGAGAGGGAAATGCGACACGGTGGTCGATGTGAGAGGAGGGGGCCCCACTTTACACACCATACCATTCCGGAATGGCAAGGGGGGTCCGGAATCCAACTGAGCAGCGTTGATCAAGGTGAAATAATCTCGACCGTTTGATTGTTACACGTCCAATTCCGGACCCCCCCCCATTAACAGTAGAACGACAAGGGGGGTCTGGAATGAAGCCTCAGCCATAGATCAGGGCGGGTGGACTCTGGCCTTCCAGATCTGCTCGCTGCTTACCTTAATCCGCATTTGCACCCCAGCTTAAAGCTAGCCTCTCTTCCTCACATATGACGGTCATTACAGACCCTGATATTCCCCAAAGGAATCTCGTCCGTTCATCGGGATTTAACCCCATGCTAACATCTACATATTATAGGTCAGGATGTATCAAGGCAAGAGCCCGACCTCTCGTCAACGGAACTCCCGAATCCCCGATTCCTGATTTCCCGATTTCCCGATACGGGTAATCTCTTTACACGTGGCCTCCATTATTCAGATGGTCCATANCATATCTATCTCAAGGTTTTCACAATGGAAAGTCCCGATCTCTTGTCACCAGGACTCCCGATTTCCCAACTCTCGGTTTCCCGAAATGAATAATCTCTTGACACGTGGCCTCCCTTATTCAGACAGTCCAAATCTATCTCAGGGTTTCCACAATGGAAAGTCTCGATCTCTTGTCACCAGGACTCCCGATTTCCCGACTCCCAGTTTCCCGAAATGGATAATCTCTTGACACGTGGCCTCCGTTATTCAGACGGTCCAGATCTATCTCAGGGTTTCCACAATGGAAAGTCCTGATCTCTTGTCACCATGACTCCCGATTTCCCGACTCCCAGTTTCCTGAAATGGGTAATCTCTTGACATGTGGCCTCCTTAAATCGGATGATCCAGATTTGTTTTGGGGTTTTCGCACCTATTCACTGGGGTTTTGACCCTCAAGTATCTCCTGACAGGTCCAACGGCTATCGGGTTTTTCAGTCGAGATCTGAGGGCTCAGATAGGTTCCTAACTTGTGGGCTCTGCCACAACTTCCTGGACGTGGAAAATAAATGGTTCGGATGTTCTCATGGACCTTGGGGATCTACAATCCCGATTTCTTCACTACCCATGAAGACACAGAGAAACCAAGTGGTAAGGCATTTAACACCCTACTTTCTCCTATCAATATAACGGTCGCGTGTGACTGCAGATTTCTTGACGGGATCTCGTCCGTTGATCAATACCTGTCAGGGTTAAGGTACTCAACCCTCCATCTTCTTCTTCCGATCTGACGGTCATGAACAACCATAGATCTCCCGAAGGAATCTCGTCCATCGATTTGATAATTATTAGGGATTTCTTAAGCCCTTGCGCCTTCACGTCCTCCTTCCAGGTTCTTGATGGATTTTCCAAGAAGGGTATCTCTATGGGGAGGTTCACCCAGGGTACTATTTGAGGTAGATAAGGGTATCTTTCTCCCGAGGACCATACATGAAGTCTGAATTAGATCAGTATACATATAAACAATGATTTAAGAGAACATAAGCCATACATAGTCTTTCCATCTAAACATACAACTATCAGTACTGATCAAGACACCATACATACATCCTTATAATGAAATCATTCACAGTTTCACAGCTTATGATCATAAATGTCATAATACATATATTTCAAGATGCCAAAGGCAAAACACTTATCAGAAAGTAACACCAGGGGTTATGCAACTACTGAGAGGGGTGTTGATGCAGGAGCGTCGTGACTTCCAAAGCCAGCAAGGAGCCAACGCATCTGTTTCTAAAACCCATGACATATAAGCTTGATAACTTTTGATAACTTTTTGAAATTGCATTAAAGATGAAGCGCCATATCCTTCGATGAAACATTTATGAAGGAGCGCATATTTTATTATATCAGACCTCGAGCCTTACACTTTTGTCTGAATTAGATAGGAAGGCATTTAATAGTTTTAATGCTGTTAGATAGGAATTTAATTGTAGATTTGATAGCTTAAGAATTCGAGAGGGAAACGGGATATAGACACCCTCTTTTGTACATTGTATGATTCATTATCATTGAGAACAAGCAGAGAAGAGCAGAGAACTTGTGGAGAACACCCATGTACATATTGAAATAATAGAAGAAAGACTTTGATTCAATTCCATGGTTTGTGTTGTTTCTCTGTGTTGATATTATGCTCATGGATGTTTGTTTTCTGTCATGCATTTGCTTTGATATGCTGTGTATGTGATTTCATAGTTGAATTGAAATCTGTGAGAATAGGAATTTAGTTTCAATTGTTTCTCTAGTCTAAACCAGATATTCTTGCATAGAGTGCAGTAGAATTTGTCCGCAAGGAGTGCGTGACTGCAGGGCTCAGATAGAGGGAGCTTTTGGTCTAATTTCCCAGGGGTGCAGATTGGGCAACAAATCCGTGCAAGGCATGCGCAGGCTAGAAGAGACTCAGGGTTGTGATTCTGAGCTAAGGGAGTGGTAGATTTCTGCTGCAAGAATACGCAGAATTAAAAGAGTTCCAATACTTAGTCGTATTCAGAGCTTTGCCGCAAGGAGTGCGCGCAACAAGTCTCCATAATAGACCTGTGATGTAAGTACAAGCTCAGGAGGGATAGTCCTTTTGTGATATTATGGAGATGGATCCAGGAGGAGGTTCAATAGGAGGGAGGTCAGAGTGAAGGGAAAAATCTCCAAGGAGGAGAATTGATGGTCAGGATTCGCAGGTTAGATCCGCGAAGTCCCGCTGACCGTCAGATATTGGAGAAGTTGTACGAGGTTTAGTCCTTAGGTGCAGGAGGGAGAACCAGNGCGAAGGGTCCCACGGTGGTAGTGGGGTATTTGACAGGTGGCATCACGATTCATAGTTCGGGACTTGGAAGGTCCTGTGAAACGGGGCTACGGAAGTCGCGATTTCCCGATCAACGATTTCCCGAGTTCCACCGATGTGTGGGGTCCAAGCGTCATCAATGAGGACAGGTGGAATTGTATCGGAGAATCGGTACTTCGGGTCTCGGGGAATTGAGAGACAAGAAACCTGTGACCATAAGACTCGCGAATTCATGAAGTTCAATTTCCCAGTTGTGAAGGGAGGTCAGTGCAGAGTAACCTGTGGGTGACTAAAGGTCCCGATACAGGATCTGAGGAGCATTGTAGCTCTTCGGGCCTGAGTCGAAGAAGGTCCTAGTGAAAATGGGTTACCTAGCGGGGGTGACCTGCATCAAGTGGTATCAGAGAGGGAAGTCTTTTCTTTCAGTAGCAGAGAGGAGAAATCGTCATGCCACCGAGAAGAGGAAGACAATCACCCAATCCAGAGAGGGAAAGGGAATTGTCTGGGGAAAGAGAAATGTCCAGAGAAAGAAGTAGACATGGATAGAATATAGAAATAGAGAGGGAAATACGAAATATTCATGCCAGAATGGAAGATATGGAAGCAGCGCAGAGACACACAACCAATACGGAAGATCCAAGTGACTCTGAAAGCGAGGTGGAGGCTGTACCACAAGAAGAGGTCACAGCAGAGGAGGCATCAACTGTGCGATTGATAAAAGCTATCGCCAGGATGAGCTCCAAGACCAAAATGGACATTCCCGTCTATGAGGGGAATCTAGATGCGGAAGATTTGCTAGACTGGATCAGAGCTCTCGACACCTACTTCGATTACGAAGATATCGAAGAGGATAAGAAGGTAAGGCATGTTGTTACCAAGTTGAAAGGACATGCAGCCTTATGGTGGGACGAACTATAGGTGGATAGGCATTCCAAGGGTAAACAGAAAATCAAGAGCTGGAACAGGATGATTGCTAAGATGAAAGAAAAATTCATTCCCAGAGATTATCAGATCACTCTGTTCAGGCGAATGTAGAACCTGAGATAGAAGATGATGACGATGAAGGAGTACACCGAAGAGTTTTACAGACTCAATATCAGAGCAGGTCATCGGGAGAGCGATGATGAAAAGGTGGTGAGATATCTGAATGGTCTGAGGTATGACATTCAGGATGAGTTAAGCATGGAAACTATCAGGACTGTTGAGGATGCTTACCAGATGGCTCTGAAAGCTGAGGAGAAGCTAAGCCGTAAGCAAGGACAGTGAGGGCAAGGCAGAAGTCAGCCTAGGGGCAAGGAAGTTGCCCAAGAACGAACTCAGAAGCCCAAGGAGGAATGGCAGAAGCCTTAGGGTAAGATTGAAAGAGGCAGAACCTCGCAAAGGCAGCAATATGCTGAGCCGAGGAGACAACATACAATGTAGGGTGGCGGATATGCTAACGCGAATACTTTTCCTCGAACCAGAGGTAGGGGAAGAGGCAGAGGAGGAATCATCACATGTTTTACATGTGGGAAGAATGGGCACAAATCATTTGAGTGTCTAGAGAAAAAATAATCCAGAGGGAAAGCTCACATCACAGAGGCACAGAGGCGTGATGTTGAGGATGAAGACACTAGAAGTGGAAAGTCACTGACGGTACACAAAGTTCTCTTGACGCCCGAGAAAGAGGTGGAGGACACATCTCAGAGAACCATATTGCTCAGGACCACGTGCAAGACCAAGGGTTGGAAATGCAAAGTCATTGTGGACAGTGGGAGCACAGACAATCTCGTTTCAATCGAGATGGTGGAAAAGCTGGAGCTAGAGACGACAGATCACCCGAGTCCATACAAAGTATCTTGGTTGCAGAAAGGACACCAGGTAAGTGTTACGAAACAATGCTTGGTTGATTTTAAAATGGGTGAATATAGGGATAAAATTTTGTGTGATGTTATTCCCATGGATGTTTGTCATGTATTATTGGGTAGACCATGGCAGTATGACCGAAATGTGGTTCATGATGGGAGGATGAACACATATACCTTAGAGAAGGATGTGATGACACATCAATTGCTTCCGATAAAGGATAAAGAAGTGAAGTCGGAAGTAACCAGCACAATACTTCTCATGAGTGGGAAGGAGGTTCTCACAGAGATGGAGAAAAATGAAGATCCACAATTCTTTGTGGTCATGAAACCAAGAATTGTCCTGACTAGCACAGGAGTGGACAATTTGCCAGACGAAATTCAGGAACTGCTGGGAGAGTTCGCCGATATCATCGTGGACGAACTACCTCGTTCATTGCCACCGATGTGGAGTGTGAGTCATCACATCGATCTCATACCCGGAGAAAGTTTGTCGAATAAGGCAGTGTACAGGTTGACACCTCAGGAGAACGAGGAGGTCAAAAGGCAAGTGCAGGATTTGCTGGATAAAGGAATGGTGAGGGAAAGTCTTAGTCCATGTTCTGTTCCAACAGTGCTAAGTCCAAAGAAGGATGGAGGCTGGAGAATGTGTACAGACTCTAGAGCGATAAACAAAATCATCATCAGGTACAGATTTCCACTGCCGAGAATGGATGATCTGATGGATTGCCTGAGTGGGGAAAATTATTTTACAAAAATTGATCTGAAGAGTGGATATCACCAGATTCGCATGAGAGAGGGTGATGAATGGAAGACAACATTCAAAACAAATGAGGGTTTATACGAATGGATGGTCATGTCGTTTGGTTTGACAAATGCGTTGAGCACATTCATGAGGCTGATGAATAAAGTCCTGAGGGAATTCATTGGCAAATTTGTGGTCATGTATCTGGATGACATACTGGTTTTCAGTAAGACCAAGGCTGAACATTTGAGGCATTTGGCCATTGTAATGAGAAGGCTGCAGCAAGAGAAGCTGTTAGTAAATTTGAAGAAATGCTCGTTTTTGCAGACAGAGCTCATTTATCTGGGTTTTGTTATTTCAGCGAATGAGTTGAAAATGGATCCTGAGAAAGTGGAAGTGATAAGGAATTGGCCATCACCCCGAAATGTTTTTGAGGTGAGGAGTTTCCATGGAATGGCTAGTTTCTACAGGAAATTCATTCGGAATTTTAGTGGGATTAGTGCAACAATGATGGACACAGTGAAGAAGCAGCATAAAGTTTTTCATTGGACAGCCGAGGCTGAAAGGAGCTTCAATCTGTTGAAGCGGAAGATTACAGAGAAACCAATTCTGGTGTTGCCTGACTTTCAAAAGACATTTCAGGTGAAATGTGATGCCAGTGGGTATGCTGTTGGAGGGTTATTGAGCCAAGATGACAGGCCAGTTGCATATTACAGCAAGAAACTCGATGATGCAAAGCTGAAATACTCCACATATGATAAAGAGTTTTATGCCATTATACAGGCATTGAAGAGGTGGAGGCACTGTAGTGACCGAGATTTCAATTAAACTACCAAAAAATAAAATGGAACAGTAATTTGAAATTTACTAAACTTTCATTTAATCTAGCATATACGCTCCCATTTTTTTGATAAATAATATAACATTTTTACATAACATTTGCATACAAGTTAAATTTAAGTAAACACTTCACAATTTTGAGTTTAAATACCTGTCACTGATGCTACTATCTGCAGCAGCTTGAATCTTTGCTTGAACCTTCGCTTGAACACCCCAAAACCAGCCACCCTACCGACCAGTACGCCTGGCCCTAGGACATCTACAGACGTCCTAGCCCTCCGAGCCCAAAACCCCTCAGCCCCGGTGTGCACTGTAAATCCCACTGTTCTAAATCAGTCTCCAAGCTCCCAAAAATCTCCTCTCGTAAGCTGCATGAATGAATCCTCCCCAAAATGAATCCTCCTCCTTCCCCTTATGCCTCCTTCACCCCCCGAACCTTCACTCCCCACCAAACCTTATCCATACATTTATATCTATTAAATGGGCTTATCCTTTACTTAATGCTTATTTTACGTATGGGTTACGTTATCCCTTATGGGATACATAACCCATTTAACCTCATATTTTATTTTCCCCATTTAATACACAATTAATCAATTACTCTAATTAATAATCAATTAATCACTAACCATTAATTTAATAATTAATTAACTAATGACTCACTTACTAATTAATCCTTCATTAACCCTTAAT
>SNQJ01S0009748.1:0-15392 GCA_010110895.2 Picea sitchensis | reverse complement strand
CTATATTAGGATTAATTACAAATTTGGGGGAAACAGGGTGTTACATACTCCCTCTACCTTAGCTTATACTCTAAGTACTAGTGAAACCACCATGCCTTCCTATGTACCTTACGGATCATTACCCCCACAAAATCTATACTTTCCATTTCCTGGTCCTCCACCACCCATGGCTCCACCACAAGGACACCCACACGCTGGAGTGGATTTTGTTCAACCCTATCCCATTCAGCAATATCAAAATTTCAAACAACTGAATACGGAAAATCCAACCCATCAGTCGAATAATGCCAAAAAGAAAGGAAGAAACCAGAATAATAACAACCTAGGTTAAGGCAGGAATCACCCCCAATAGAACCAACCTACTGGGGGAAACCAGACCTAAGGGAATCAGAACCCCCAGGGGGGCAACAACAAAAAATGTCCAGGGAAAAATAACAATAATCTTCAAACCAGCCTCCCTTGTGCCCTTTGCAGTGATTTCGGTCATTATACTCATCATTGCCCCCAAATTGTTGATTTTAAACGAATGAAAGACTTAGGAAATGGACCACACCCTCCAGCACCGCCTACTCCTTAGCAGGACCCACAACAATACGTGCAACAACCACCCCCATTCGTGCTGCAAAATCCCATTCCACACCAAGGAGTGATGAACACCCAATAGGACATGCAACCTACCCCACCACAGTTGGGACAATATCACAACCCGAACAATCCCACAGATCATACTATCCTCCTCACTAGTGAGGAAGACATCCTTCTATAGACACGTAGTCATCAATAATGTGCATCTGTTGAGTCTCCTCCCATCCCTCTAGAAACAATCCCTGCACCAATGGAACCCTCATTGGTGATTTCTCGCCCTAACACCGAAACACCTCTTCATATCCCTCACATTCCATTGCGTAGGAATGTCCACAACCCACAGGCTAGGGTGGCTCATAACTACAGTTTGGTGGATGACTTAGCACAATCCCCAGCTGCCATGTCAGTCTTCGAAGTCCTTCAAACTTCTCCCACTCAATGGAAATTATTACTTTTCGCCTTGGGGGCAGTTGACCCCGCAGATACTCAACTCATAACATTGGATCTCGACAGTGGAGAACCTCGACTCCCTGCTCTCATCGGTTTTCAAATCCCCGTTAAAATTCATAACATTACAATTCATTGGTGCATCATCAATGAAGGCGCATCCACATGTCTCATGTCCAAGTCTGTATGATAGAAACTTGGTTCCCCCGAACTCATACCATCCACCATTACCTTAAGAGCTTATGACGGATGACCATCATCTCCTCAAGGGCTCTTTCAAAATGTCCCTGTAGAACTCGGGGGCAAGACCATTCTCATTGACATTGAAGTTATCAATGCCCCACTCGATTACAATATCTTATTTGGTCATAGCTACATGTACATTATGAAGGCAGTTGCCTCTTCCGTCTTTCGAACCATGATGTTCCCCCACAACGGGAAGATCATTAAAATTGACCAAGTTTCACATTATGAGCCTAACGCTTCTGCCAACATCAATAACATTCTCCCTCTCATCCACAATCATCCTGAAACATACCCACTCATCGAAATGGGGCCTGGAATTTTCAAAGACCCATCATTGTTAGGAACTTACCATGGCGCACCACAACTCCTTCATCCTTCCAATCAACTATGTGTTGTATCATCCAAAGGAACTGCCATTGACGATACCCTTCCTCCCAGGGAGGCTTCTCTCATATCTGACGTCCCACTAGTCATAGAGACCCTCCCTCACAAGCCTCTTGTGGACTCGTCAACTCCACTAGTTCACGATTTTACCTCACCCCAAGGCCATATCCCCATTTGGGAGATATTTCCCCAAGCCATTACTCAAATCCATTTCTTTTACCCTCCACCAGGCGTACAAGATTTCCAAGTAGCTGCAACGCTTACTCTCCCTAATATGGTGTTGGAAATCCCAGTTTGGTATTTACATCCACTAGAGATGGTTCCTCAACCATCCCTCCCCCCCCAAACTGAAGGAATCTCGATCCAGATTCCCATTCTCACTCCCACCATACCTTCGAAGGAGCTCACCGCTCCACTTCCCCTGCACATCCAACCTCCTTGCATGCTATTCAAGAAATACGGACACCCCACCAACAAGTGCCCATCTCTCCCTAAGTTATGTAATCTCATCCAAATCTCATCACCACTCATCGCTTCCTCCAGTATTATCGTTATCTCATAGAACGCAAGTAGAAAAGGCCTACGAACCAAATTCTCTTATGCCATATGTTCAGAATATGGCAATTATACACACCATTGCCTCGTGCTACCTTAATTCTGACAGACATTAGTAACCGTACGCCAAATATTCCAGCAAGAACCTAGTCCAATTACATCATCCCCACCAAACATCACTGATATCCATTATGTCATGACTTCAGTCAATGAACATATGAGATTCCCTTGCTGTCTATGCGAATGCCTAGATCATTGCACATATCAATGTCCTATGATCATTGAATATTGGCAATGCCAAGTGACCCGCATTCAAACCCCTACACCCCCTACAGAATTGATGGCTAACACTATCCCATCACCAGAGATTCTTCATATTATTTCTCCTAAACTAGAAACACTCCCTACTCCTCCATGGTTCTAGGATGACTTATATGAGGATTTACCCCCAATTCTCCCGTTCATTTCCCCATGGAAATTTTACACCCAACTATCATCTATAAACCTCAGTATCTTGATATTTGGTTCATGATGGGCTAGCCACCACAATCTCATTGTGTTCCCCCTTCTGCTTCTTCACCAGCAATATATAACCACACGGTGACCGCCACCGATATCATTCTTTTAGATCCCCTGTATTTTCGTCAATTCCACTGTGACAAGGACATACTCGAGGAATTCACTACCGCCGACTACCCATGGGATGCGCTACACCATAGAGTGCTCTTCTTTTCATAGGAAGTCATCGCGCCTCCTAACCAACACCCCATATACGCAGTCGAAACCAAATATTTTATCCCATCAGGGCATACCAACTGGTTCAACAACCCCATCCCTGCCCCTGATTCTTTTGAAGAAGGCAATATGGCCAACATTTTCCCTACCATCAAAATCAATATTTCCATAAAAAATGGAGTCGTCAAGGAAATTACCATCGATGTCGCATGCACTCCTGAAGAAGTCACTGCCTATAAAGCCCTCTTCTAAGAATACCGAGATATTTTTTCCTGGTCCTACACCAAGATGCCTGGCCTCGATCCCTCTGTTGTCGAACATTGCATAGATACCTGGCTTGATATCACACCAGTTCGCCAAAAACAATGACCGCTACACCCATCCAAATCCATGGCTATCAAATCGAGATTGACAAATTACGCGCTACAGGGTTCATCTACCCCATCGCTTATACTTCATGGGTTTCCAGCCATGTACCCGTTAACAAAAAAAAGGGCACTATCCATGTATGCACGGACTTTCGCGATATCAATCATGCCTGCCCCAAAGACAACTTTCCAACACCTTTTATCGATCAAATTATCGATGACTACGCAGGCCAAGAGGCTTTATCCTTCATTGATGGTTTCTCTGGCTATAACCATATCCAAATCCACCCAATCGATCAATACAAAACCACATCACCACCCCTTGGGGTACTTTTTCATATAGTGTCATGCCTTTTGGCCTAAACAATGTTGACGCAACTTTCCAACGGGCTATGACATACATTTTTCACGATCTAGCCCATATCATCCTCATATACTTGGATAACCTCACAGCTTGATCTAAAAAATGCACCCAACATCTCGATGATTTACAGATCATCTTCCAATGGTGTCGTTAGTACAACATCCGCTTGAACCTCCTCAAGTGCGTATTCTGCGTCACTACCGGGCACCTCCTCAAATTCATCGTTTCCCAAAGTGGTATTACCGTAGACCCCCTCAAAGTCCAAGCCATCACAAAAATTCCACCCCCCCCCAGAATTTACGCCAACTCCAGAGCCTACAAGGAAAAGCTAACATTTTAAGACGATTTTTCCTAGACTATGCCACTCGAGCACACGGTTTCCTTCACTTACTATGCCACAACATCCCACTCCATTGGGATGAAAATGCCCAAAAAGAATTCAATGATCTTAAAATGGCGCTCTCTAATGCCCCTTTAATTAGTTCACCCGACTATAATCGCGACTATATCCTCTACATATCAGCATCAACTGTCTCAGTAGAAGGAGTTCTCGTTCAAATTGGCAATGACGATCATCAGCATGTCATTTACTACATTAGAGAAACTAGCCCTTGCAGTCATCCTCGCAGTCCAGAAACTGCGCCATTACCTTTTGCTTCACACAACCAAAGTCATAGCGGATTCCAACCCCATGCAACACTTGCTTAGTCGTCGACAAATTAATGGAAAAATTTCTTGATGGATCGTTATCCTTCAGGAGTACGATCTTGAATTTTCAACACCCAAGAGCAAGAAAGCTGTCGTCCTCGTCGAACTTGTCACAGCCTTCCCCTCTCATACTACTAGTCCCCCCATGAATACTAACTTCCCTGATGAACATCTCTTTTACATCACTTCAGATGATCCTTGGTACGACGACCTCCTCATTATAGAGACCGTAAAATACAAAATATTGATATAATTTAAGATATAATTCCTTTCAATTCACATAAATAATTTAATCACCAACATATAAGAAAAATATTCAACAGAGATTAAAATCTATCTACAGCATAAAATATCTCATCCATTCATAACTAAAAATACCTACTTCTAATGCTAAATCCCGCCTCTTGGGTTGGTCCAATGTTGAAGTAGAAACTGTGTCAAACACTGCCCAAAACCGTGTTTTCTCCCTGCTAGCTAGGAGTAGCCTATCTAGCTCCCTAGCTCTAGGATGTCGTAAGGATATCCTGGCCCTCGTGCCCAAAACCCCCAGCAAACCGGTGCTCCCTACTTCTGGTTCACCAAAAACCCATAAAACAAACTCCCCACACCAGAAAAATAAGCCCCTCAAACATACAATCTTTTCTCCCCTTCCAACCATCCTCCCGTCATATGCCCCCTTCACCAACTCTCTTCCCACTCATTAATATCTTATCCCCTTCATTATTATCTTATCCCAATATTTAATGTCTTATCCCCTTATTACTATCTTAAACTTATATTTAATGTCTTATCCCCTCCTGCATACGTAAATCATTTAATTCAACAAATTAAAATTATTAACTCTCTTAAATTTATTACCCATGTCATTGAATGTGATAGGTAATAAATTAATTAATTAATTAATTAATCAAAAGTTATAAGAATTAATTAATTAATAAATATTTAATTAATATTATTATGCCAATCTTTGTTTAATTAAAACCATGTTAGGACAATTAATTACCTAATTAATTTTACTTACTAATCCCTAAGCATATATTCAACTAGGGTTGTTACATACACCCACCCTTCAAGAAACTTCATCTCGAAGTTAAGGTATCTTATGGTACAAAGGAAAAGAAACATGGTTCACACATTCATAACAATTAACTGACATTATCAGTAAGTAAGTCAAGAAAACTCATACATACTAGTGTATATGTACAATAAATGCATGTGTAGCTAGTATATACAAGTCCTGTGCATGTACTAATAATCAAAAACTATCATCCTTTAGTAATTTATGTATGCATCCAATGCAATCAACAAGACTAGTCTTTTATAAAAGACAATAAACCAATCAAATGTTTGAGAAATCATTTAATTACAATTATCTGGTTCAACAATTTTATTTAGACAACTGTGGTTTAGTTACGAAATTATGAATATTCATATATATGCATTTTCTTTTTAGAAGGGAAAACATTAAATTCCACCATAAGACAAATCTCCATACTTTCTCAACTATTTCTACTCATCCTTCCTCCNCCCCCACCAAAACCCTACACCGAGTTCCCCATCCCCAAACCCACATTCTTCCACTCTTCGAACGTGGTTGGCCTCTCTCACTCAACAACTCCTCCCTTGATGGTTTTGGCGCTAACAGGTTAGTCTTGGCTTACCTATGATGTTTCCTATTGTGTTGGGTGCAGGTGCGCTTGGTATGTTGTTGTTGTTTGATCTTGTGTTGTTTTTTTTTAACTGACCTGTGTTTTGGTTGCAGGTCGCATGGGGCTGGAGCTAAGCCTGGGAGCTAGTTTTTTTTTCTTTTCTTTTTCTTGCTACTTGCGAGCTTGGTGCGCTTGGCTCTTGTTCTCGACCTGTGTGTTGTAATGGTATTTGGATGCTAACTTGTGTGTGGTTGGGGTAATCATGGAACATGGCGTGGTCAATGAATGTAGTTATGTTCTGGTCATAGTTACCATTCTTTGCTTTTTTTATGTTTGCAAGTTGTTTTTGAAAATGGGTACTCATAGAAGCTCTGGAGGTGGTGGGTTTATGCTATAACTGTCTTTTCAAAAGATGGTCGTGGTTGTTTCTTGCGGTCCTTCGATGATGTTTATGCATGGCGTCAGTGGACTGTTTATGTTGCACTGATTCTTACTGCTATTTACGCAGTTGTTGTCTCCGGGTTTGGTTCGGGTCAAATAGGAACAATCGACCTCTCTCCATTTAGTTATAGTCGTGCCTGCCTACATATCCACTCAAGTCACTAATGGTTACTCACTATATTAGGTAGGTAGGGGTAATCTCTCTCGAATGGATCAATATCTGTGATGGAATAATAAAGGTAAGACTGGGTTCTTTTCTCCCTCATTCAGGAAAGAGAAACACCCCTCACTCAATCAAATCTATAGAGAGATTGACCTACCCAAGAGCGCACGTGGCACCTTTGAACCGGAATCAGAAAGATGTTGATCTCTTATTCCACGGAATCACTCACTAAGAATCGGTTCATGGATAAACAATGGATCCCAATTTGATTATCTATATTTATCTCTGTCCTGGAGGCTGTGCATGGGTTGGAAGGTGTAAGAAAGGATTATCCATTCCTTGGGCTGAGAGGATGGCCTGTAATTGGAAGCCTCATATATAAGAGTGTCGGTCTTACTCATTGCAAGCTCAACTGTCTGGCTCGTCTTCATGGTGCTAAGAGGCTTATGGCATTTAGATTGGGATATACTTCTATTGTTATTACATCGGATCTCAAGGTGGCTAAGAGTTGTTGAGCTCCCATCATCATGATAACAGACCCCTCAATAAACAACAATTGGGGATCCTTAACCCTAGATGAAACTGGAAGCTGGCAAAGACAAGCCTGTGGCTTGTTTGGTATGGATTTTATGCCACCAATCGTTCAATAGAAGGTTGTGTTCTCCATTGTAGGAGAAGGGTTCCTTCACACCATCAGCAACGGCTACATGAATAGATCCATGCAAGCCCGCTATTCCTTGCATTCCGTAATGTGGATGGTAGAAAAACATTCCAGGTCTATCCACTTAAAATTTGTAGACGAAGGTCTCTCCCGGCATGATAGGACACGGTGTAACATCAGTTGTTCCATCACTCCATGGTGGCCCATCCAACCTCCAAACTATCCATCCCAAGGCACGTAACAACAATTCTCACACAACCCAGTGCTAGGTGCCAAGCCCTTTATTGTGTGCGCACAAGTGTTAATCACTATCCTAAGCCACATCACATATTAAACTACCATATGCCAAAATTCGAGTCCACAATTCAATACATAAACCAACACAAGCCTAGTGCCAAGCACCAAGCTGATACCATTCTACATGTCTCATCCAAACAACAACTGCTGCATGGGTTGCTTGAGGGTTCTGTTAGGGAAGGATAGTCGGCCCCACCAATATATATATATATATATATATATACATTTATATTATATATGCATATTTTTTTTTATACTTTAAATACTTACATTTTTTTTTTTTACTGTAAATTGTTAAATTATTAACCGATATGAATTCAATAGTGAGGGTATAGTGGTTGTAGCAAACAGTTGGGTGCACAGCATGCTTTTCCTATAGAAACAGAGCAGCATAAACTTGGAGGAAAAGCAGGTCCTGGCATTCTTGGAGTTAACATTGGCAAGAACAAAACAAGTGAAGATACAGTTGTTGACTATATGGTACAATTTTTATTTTTTTTCGTTACTTTCAATATGTATAGAATTCTACTAATTTCAATTGGGCATATTGTTTATATATAGATCTGTGTAAAAATAAAATAAAAATTTGTGTTTTTGGCTTGCAGGTTAGGTGGATCTGAAGTTGGAGTTGGAGCTTGGCCCTAACTTATATTTACAATTACATAAATATTTTCATATACATATTATTTAGGGATTGTTTAGGATTTCGGGGCAAAGGGTTTCAATATAGTCAATTTAGGGGTTGTTTAAGTTTATGGGTTAGTGTTGAACAGTTTCAATTCTAAACTTTCCTTCTTACAATGGTTAGGTAGGTAGGTGGGTAGGTAGGCCCTTAAGGCTCTAGATTGTGAACTACAGCTCTGATACCATGTGTAGAGACCATAAAATACAAAATACTGATATAATTTAAGATATAATTCCTTTAAATTTACATAAATAATTCAATCACCAGCATATAAGCAAAATATTCAGCGGAGATTAAAATCTATCTAGAGCATAAAATAACTCATCTATTCATAATTAAAAATACCTGCTTCTGATGCTAAATCCTGCTACTTGGGTTGGTCCAATACTGAAGTAGAAACTATGTCAAACACTACCCAAAATCGTGTTTCCTCCCTGCCAGCTAGGAGCAGCTTGTCCGGCTCCCTAGCTCCAGGATGTCGTAAGGATATCCTGGCCCTCGTGCCCAAAACCCCCAGCAAACCGATGCCCCCTGCTTCTAGTTCACCAAAAACCCATAAAACAAACTCCCCAAACTAGAAAAATAAGCCCCTCAAACATACAATCTTTTATCTCCTTCCAGTCATCCTCCTGTCATATGCCCCCTTCACCGACTCTCTTCTCGCTCATTAATATCTTATCCCCTTCATTATTATCTTATCCCAATATTTAATGTATTATCCCCTTATTAATATCTTATCCTTATATTTGATGTCTTATCCCCTCCTACATACGGAAATCATTTAATTCAACAAATTAAAATTATTAACTCTCTTAAATTTATTACCCATGTCATTGAATGTGATAGGTAATAAATAAATAAATTAATTAATTAATCAAAAGTTATAACAATTAATTAATTAATCAAAAGTTATAACAATTAATTAATTAATAAATATTTAATTAATATTATAATGCCAATCTTTGTTTAATTAAAACCATGTTAGGACAATTAATTACCTAATTAATTTTACTTACTAATCCCTAAGCATATATTCAACTAGGGTTGTTACACTCATCTACCTCCGAACCCAAAAGTTTGGTAACCACCTCTCACGAGATGACCCCTGTCGTATTCGCCACTAGGCCCCCTGCTATATCCTCATCGGAGATATCTTATATCAGCGAGGGATCGACACCAAACTCTGTCGATGCTTGACTATTTACGAGGCCGATAGAGTCTTGAATGACTTCCATAGCGACGCGTGCGAGGGCCATATCTCGGGGATGTCCACTACTCAGAAAATCATCCACGTAGGTTACTTTTGGCCTACATTGTTTCACGATTGTATTCATGCCGTGAAGCGATGTGATAAATGTTAGCTTTATGCCAACAAAACACGAGCACCACCTACTCTTCTCCACCCAAACATTACTTCATGCCCCTTTTGTAAATGGGGCATTGACTTCATGACCTATAACCCACCATCCAACAATGGACACAAATACATTGTTGTCGCAGTCGATTACTTCACAAAGTGGGTTGAAGCAATTCCTACCTTCAACAACACCACTGACACCATAGTGTGTTTTTTCTTTAATCATGTCATATCCCGCTTTGGAGTACCACTCCAACTAGTCTCTGATCACGGGAAACATTTCGAGAATGAGATTTTTGTCGAACTCTCATCTCGGTTAGGATTCTCCCACATGTTTGCCTCACCATATTACCCTCATTCGAATGGATAGGTTGAAGTAGTTAACAAGGTCCTCAAGACCATGTCACAATGCATGGTTAACAAACATAAGACAATTGGCATCATATTTTATTTTCCGCGCTATGGGCTTACTGTACAGTCGTGAAAACAGACACTAGTTTCACCCCATTTCACCTAGTCCACGGGGTCGAGGCCACTCTTCCTATCGAGTGCAAAATTCCCACCTTACGCACCACAATTGAGCTATTACCCGACACTGCTCCATTGGAGCAGCGTTTGTTTCACTTAGAGTCCCTGGACGAAGATCGTCGATCTTCTTTACATAACAATGAGGTAGCCAAAAGATGGTCAAAGGCCACCTTTGATCGCCATGTGAACATTCGCTCATTTCACAAAGGTGACCTCGTCCTCACTTACGATATTTCTCACGATACCCTTGGTCATGTCAAATTTGAGTCACTCTGGCATGGACCCTATATTATCCAACATTGCCTCACCAAAGGCACATACATCATGGCTTCCCCTAAAGGCCTCCCTCTCAAAGAACCCGTCAACAGGTTATAATTGAAGAAATTTTACACCTAAGCATAGCCATTCTACATTAGGTTATTTCTTTTATAGTGTTTTTAATCTTTTTTCCATACCTCACATCTAAACTATCATTTGTGTTATTGATAGATGATTCCTCCATTGACTTACCACATCGGTTACGCCGACAGCGCTATCCGTTGGACACAGAATCTTGCTTCAGCTGCTTGGGCCCTCTATTCCCCCTCACATGAACTGCTCCACTCCAGCGGCATATGTTTGGGTTCAGCAACCAACAACCAAGCCGAGTACACTGTCGTCATTAGCCTCCTTGTCGATGCCAACCATCATCGTATTCGTCACCTTAGCGTCTTACTTGACTCCCAACTAGTCGTTCTCCAAATGAACAATGTGTATCGTGTCCATGATCCTTGCCTCTTTTGCAAATTCCTGCAAGTTAGACTTTTATCTCGACATTTTGATTTCATTACATTTACACATATTCCAAGACAATTTAATCAAATTACAGATAACCTAGCTAACATTGTATTCGATTGGCATATATCACATCAAGATACCTTCACACACACATAAACCATCAAGAGCATGTGATAGCATATATAGATTAGACATCATCAATACCATTAAAAAACAAAAATTCTCACACACATATGAACATCACAAAGACCCCAAAATGTATATCCATATATATATATATATATATATATATAAATCAGTCAACAGTGCCATCAAAATGTTTACATATACATAGAATACATTGTATACAAAATCCGTAGGCTAGTGAAGCACCTCGGTAAAAAACTGGTGTCACTACACCAAAATGGGATCGCCAGCCTATATATAATATACAAAAATACATAGAAAGACACTCATGGTGCCTCTAGAGCACCACCTCCTAGCCCTCCCTTAGGCGGTGGTGCCCCATCCACTATCGGTCCCTTTGAACTTGGAGGTAACCACTCGGTCATCGCAACACCTGCTATTGTTGCTCGTCGAACCACGGTCTTCCACATCAGTGGAACCCCCACACACTTCTCCAAGACGCCCTCATCCTGGATGCACAACCACATACCCTCAGGGACTCCTTGTAGCACCGCTTCCAAGCGACGGCGAATATCCTCAAAATCTCCCCCTGCCTTAGCCGGAGGAGCATGCAATGGACCTGCACCAGGGTCATCGAAACGACGTCTCCTAGCCACTCTCTCCTTACCTGCCGTTCTCACCTCGACATCCTCGCGCCTTTGTCTCTCACCCACCCATGGCTCCCCCCATAGAGGCCTCACTAGCCCCTGACAAGTTGACGCTCTCACCAACTCAACCTCATGCCCACGAGGTCCCACATCTGCAGATACAAACAAACAAAGGATAGCATCAGCATCCATCTATACATAAATACATAGTTCATACTATCTAAAATATCAACATATAAAGCAAATCACAAACATAGCTCGCTAGTCAAACACCTCTCCAGAAGGTAACACCATATCCAGATCACCCCGGAAGTCAACCCCATAGTATGGATACTACAGTATGATCTACGACATCTGCCACCACACCTGTGTAGCCTCAGTCGTGAAAAAATGGCCACCCTCACCACCACTGTGGTGAATCAAAATTCGTGACCACTTCAGTCGCGTCTCTCTCACACCAGGTGCGCCCAATAAAACTCTAGGGCGCAACATTGACACCCTCTCCAAGAACCATGCCACCAAGATGGACCCAAAGGCAAAGTCCCCTGAGTCCGCAAATCGACACTTTTCAAGCTACCCTACCATCTTGGCATGCAGCATCAATCCCCAGGCAAAGTGCTCTCCCACCAATGCCCTCCCCATAATCCTCAGCTGCCCACCACTGATCCGCTGAGTCGCAAGGGACCCATAAACCCTCACAACCATCGCTGCTACACAGGGGTGAACCAAATCATCCATCACCCCAATACTCACTATGGAGCCTGACATAAAGTCATCTCTCGAACAATACCTCCCACCCAAGGTAGCCAACTACCTGTCCCCAGGTAATACAAGCTCCGTCGGTAGGGGCGTTCCCCAAAAAGGAAGCCCAGTTAGAAAGTACACATCCTCCACCGTAGTGAAGGCTGGCTGCTCATCTCGCACCATAAAACAATGAAGATCTAGACTCCACATCCAGATCAAGAACTGTAGAAGGTACTCCTAGGCTCGGATCAAGGGGCACTCAAAAAACTTCAGTAGCCCACAAGCTACCAAAGTAGCACAAACTATCGGCTCCTCAATAGCCACGACCTCCCTCAGTTGTGACCAGTCTCGGTCACGCCAATGAACCGTCATCATCCCAATGATCACCTGCAACCACATAGTCTAGTCCTAGATCAGCCATATCAAACATTAACACATTAAAATCTCCAAAAAACATGAGTTTTGCACCCAACATCCTTGCCTCCAAGGCACGACTATTCAAATCCATAGGTGCGCACACATGCATGCCTATTCACCCCACAGGTGCACACACATGTGCGCCTGTTCATCCCATAGGCATGCATGAACATGTGCCTGTCCACCATACAGAGGTGCATTCATGCACTTTTGTCACGTACACAGGCATGCATCACAGTGTGCCTGTCTGCCACACAGCTACGCACCCATGCACAACTGTTTAAAACAGGCACACATACAATGCGCGCCTTGATTCCCCCTTAGGGCGCACCCGTGTGTGGATTATCAGATAACAATCGCACGCCCATGTGCGCATATTTCTAGATCGCCCGCGCACAAGGGGGCCCACACCCACCAAACTCCCTGTACGGCCCTCCATACAGGCCCTGCCCACACATAGAAAACCTAATTATATGCAGGACGATAAGACCACTAACCTGAAGCTCACTGGTCTTGAATCGACTACCTCATTCTTTTGAAATCTCCAAATCTCCTTTGAATATCTCTCATCCAATCACTCTTCCAGCAGGTACAAACGAGGTGGCAATGTGGGCCCTACATTTATATATAGCCCTTTTTTCCGAACTTCCAAACCCCCTTCCGGGAGCTTCGGGTGTCCATTTTTCGATTCGTCTTCAGCCATGGGATCAGTGCTTCATCCTCTACATCAATATAGTCTCTGGGCCTTTTTTTATCCTTAGCCTCCGAGGGGCCATTTTTCCATACCCCATCTAGGTACACATGCTCATGTTCAAAATTATCAAATAAATACATGTATATTCGATTCTCTTCAGATATTGTTCACATCAGGTATTTGATTTTCGTGTGTGTAGGTACTTGGTCTTCATACATCAGCTCAACCCCTTCAGGTATATAATCAACACTGGCATGTAATCATTCCCTTTGAATATCAATTGCATCTCCAGTCACATCCTCTGAAATTTTCCTTTAGGGTCCCCACATCCGGTTCTGCAGTATCTCCACCTCCATTGCATTTTTGGTACTATCACCCGGTAGCAATCTCCTCCACATGAGTTGTCCCATTCATAGACCCCTTGGCACTTTGACACTCATGCTCTTTTTTGTAGGAAAATCTCCCTGTGGACAGGTAGATTGACTCAAAGAGCTTGACCTTAACTCTAAGACAGAAAATGCTTAACGTGGACACTGACTTCCTTTCAAATCTGTACAAACTAACACGTGAGAAGAGAGGATAACAGAAGTACCTCTTTATCGATGTTTGTCCCTGCACGCTCCGAGTTGAGCTTCGATCCTTTGCTCCTCACTGAGTCTTGTAGACAAACCAGATACGACCACTTCCTACTCTATTGATATTAGCTTGAAAATAGATCTATCTACCAATGATAAGTTCATGTAACATCAGACACAAACTAGAAATAAACAGGCCAAGTGTGTCATATTAATGAGAATAACGACAGTAGTACTTACAATCGTAGATGTGAATGTGACAGCTTCGTCAAGTCCCCTTCGTCTAACCCTTGCTCAAAAGATCCACAATCTGGATGGCAGCAGCTTCACTGATCACTCTCCTTTGGATGACTGTGTGTTTCCTATGAGATCATAGGTTTCATGCTAGCAATTCTTCCCCCAATCAGCTCTGTTCCAGCACCACTTATGAGATCATAAGTTTGGTGTAATTCTCCATTTCCAGTCCCCTTTCACCATTAGAAAGCTTGCTTATATAGCCTTGGATAGGCTCAACCACTTGAGATATCCTTGGGGAAGTTGAGGATTTTCCTCCTTCAGTCGAGGATCTACCCTAATATCATGGCTGGACTAGAGATTCGAATCCAACTGCCTTCCAAGAATGAAAATATCCTTCCCCCATTCATCTCAACAACTTAACAACTGCCCAAAATAGGTGGCGCTCCCTCAAAAGGGCCATCATAGCGTTGTAGCGCTCCCTAGTAGGCTTTAGGGGGGGCGCCAGCGCTTTAAAAATCTATAGCGCTCCCTCAAAAGGGCCAGGGGAGCTTTATAACGCTACCTGACAGTGTAAGGGGGAGCACTGGCGCTCCGATATAGTGTAAGGGGGAGCACTCCCCTCCAAAAACTCAGTTTTTGAGGTGCTTTCAGATGGCAAAAGGTTTGCAAATCTGCTGACTCATTTCTCCTCTTCCAAATCAAATGTTTGAGGTGTTTCAAGTGTCCTTCTCATGTCATTGTAGGCACGGCATAGGCATCATGGTAGCATGCTTCCTTGACACTTGCGACACTTGTGAGCAAAGTGTGACACTTGCGACCTTTGTAATGATGACACTTGCGACACTATCAAAGTGAGTAATTTCGATGTGTAACAGATTTCCCCCCAAAGTATGAAGTTAGAAGATAGGAATTGATAACTGAAATACTTTGTAGACGTTCAAGCAAGGGTATAGACTAGGAGAACCTGACAGAAGCTGCACACAAACATCCAACAAATATCAT
>SNQJ01S0009747.1:262912-304805 GCA_010110895.2 Picea sitchensis | reverse complement strand
GGTAACTCAAATTTAACATCAAGTTTTAACAATGGCATTTCATTCTTATGCTTATGAACATGTTTCTTTGCATTAGATTTAGAACTTGAACTTGAAGAAGAAGGAGAATAAGGAGGTGATGATGGAGGTGAAGGAGGAATCTGGGGAGGATCCTATTCCTCTTCACTTTTTCCCTTTGAATATTTCCCAAGAACTAGTCTCTTTTGTTCCAAGTAATCCTCGTACAAAACTTTCACCATCTCCGACATAGCAAGGAAATTTTTTTGAAACTCTTTCTCATCAAGAGAAAGTCTCTCTTCTAATGCCATCTTCTCACTATGAGAAACTCTCTTTCTCAATCCAATCAATGGATTCTCTTTAACAAGCTCGCCTTCACCAAAATGTAGCTTTTCCCTGGTTAACATGCAAAACTCAAATCCAAACGTCAACTAGCTCTGATACCACCTGATCCGAAAATATATTTTAATGACTGTGGTTGAGTTATTAATTGCATGTGTTAATTAACAATTTATGAAGCTAAACCAAAGAGGATGAATTTAATGAAGAAACATAGCAGTCATAAAAGATGATGGAGGTGAAGGAGAATCGGGAGGATCCTTTCCCTCTTCACTTTTTCCCTTTGAATATTTCCCAAGAACTAGTCTCTTTTGTTCCAAGTAATCCTCGTGCAAACTTTTCACCATCTCCCACATAGCAAGGAATGAAACTCTTTCTCATCAAGAGAAAGTCTCTCTTCTAATGCCATCTTCTCACTATGAGAAACTCTCTTTCTCAATCCAATCAATGGATTCTTCAACAAGCTCAGCCTCTTCACTAAAATGTGCTTTTCCTCGGGTTAACATGCAACTCAAATCCAAACGCTAACTAGCTCTCGATACTCAATTTATCCGAAAAGATCTTTTAATTATTGTGGTTGAGTTATTAATTGTATGTTAATTAACAATTTATGAAGCTAAACCAAAGAGGATGAATTTAATGAAGAAACATAAAGCAAATAGTAAAACAATATACGTGATCTCGAATCAAGCAATAATAACAACAACCATAACAAGAGAAGTGATAACAGAAGTTCGGGCACAAATTGCCTCCATGCATTTGTCTTAGTGGGGGAGGCTTATTTATTTTTTTTCAAAGCTACTAAGTACATCGTAGTAGTTCCATAAGGCTACAAGAATGATATATCCATGTTCTTCCAGATATGTAGAACCCAGCAGAAGAAACAACATATGCAAAACGTGATGACCGTGAGTTCTCAGAAAATGGCCCGAAGCTGCCCGGGCTTCCTCAACAAATTTTCCTACATAAGAATGGTTTTGGATTTACTTCAACATAAATCTACTCATGACTACCCCTTCATGGTATTCTCAAATGTGCCCTCGGCTTTTATAGATCCGGTTGGTTATCCATCCCCAACTTCCTTCCAAAAATCCGGGGCTCAAAAGATCCCAATAATGGCCAAATCCCCCATTAACAGGCCCGAAAAATCAATAAAAATCCCAAAACCACAATAAACCCACTTCCGTTAAAAATCACGTAGCAGCCCAAAGGGGTTGGGCGCACATGCAAGCATAGGGTCATGTGTTTCCATATGGCCAAGCGTCGGCCCTTTGGGCTGTGCGTTGTCCCTCTAGAGGTGTTGGCTCCTGGTCTTAGGGCGCTCTGCATGGGATCTAGTCCTATATCCTAGCGCATGAAGTGGAGTTCCCAACCCTTTACCTTATGGTCATGTTTTTGGTAATTTCATGGTCTGGGGCTTAGCCCCAACCCACACACGCCTCTGCACATACATTACATTACACTTTAATTAACAAAATAGTGGGTTGCATATACATAAGAACCATTGTGGCGCATTTGCAATTGGAGCCTTTGTGAAAGCACTTAGCTCATTGAGAGAGGTCGCATGTTCGATTCCTGCTACTCCACAATAATTTTTGCAATGAACCTAATGTTCAACCAATGGGTGCCATGTGGTGAGCCCATGTCCTAGGGCTTACCGGCACCCGACCATTTGTTGTCCTCCAATGCCACGTGTCAACATGCTATTGTTCCATGTCACCCTATTGTTGTGCTGCCATGTCACTATGAGGATACAACATGTCTTTCCAAGATTGAATCTTTTGTCATTGACCCGTTGACTTTTGGTTGTTTGGGAATCATCGCAGTGTAATAACTCTCAGATATGGAGCCCATTTGAGAAAGTAAATATATGGTCGTAATCAAGCGATGAGCCTGGGTCAGAATGGAATTATTTTCCTTATCTCGATTCAAACTTCATTTTGAGCCTTTTCTCGAACTGGAAGCTCCTAGATTTGGATTCTCGATCACGATGAGGAGTTGACTTCAGTGAATTTGAGATATTGCAGACTTCATCGTAGGACATGGTGCAAGAAGGAGTAGTGAAGCTCCATCACTTATCAACAGATGAGAAGATAGATGACATTTGGTAATTGCCTTTGTCTGGGACAAACTTTGAAGGAATGTAAATGTTTCCTAGGGGAGTATTGATGATTGCAACATAGTGTCGATATTCCAAGATTGATCAGACATAATTGATCATGTGGGAATATGCCTAGATGTAATATTCGACGGACTGAATATTCAAGTTGTTTCTAGATCTCCTATGTGTGAATTCAGACGGGCTTTGAAACTCTCAATGAGTAGGTGAGTAGTTAACTCATGAGTAGGTGGGTAGCCCCGATAAGAATCGAGCCGAACAATATCTCCACAGGTGAACTAGGTCACAGACTGTGAGAGATAGGGAACATATATATTCTGGGAGTAGATGTGCTCGGCTGTAGTCTTCTCGGCGACCTAAGACTCTAGGGTGCTTGAGAGGTGGTTAAATTCATTCATAGAGTGATCATATGAAAGGATCACCAGAGGTGTTTGTGGATCCGATGTGGTCATAATTATTGTAATGGGAAAAGAACAACCTGAGGTTCTAGACACACATGTCCGATAGCATCAAGCTAAACGGGACTTCATTGAGTGATCCTTTGAGAGGATCAACTATGAGGTGTACATGGCTGAAGGAGGTCATGATTTTTTTCATGGGACAAGAATGACCCAAGGTGCTAGACATATGGTGGTGGAGATGGATCATCAACATAGCTAAATGAGGCTCATGGATATTGGTGATGATATGTTTTGATGATTACTACTAGATGTTGTTGATAGTGATACTCGTGACTTGATCTATGATGATCCTCACAACATGGGTGTAGCCATAGGTGAGCACATCATGCTGGGTGTATCTGATGACGATGATGGTGACACACACAACGAGGTGTATCTCTAGTGTTCTCTAGCGTGCTGTAGTCTTCCAGATGAGATTGGAGGTCTGCTGGCAGCCATGTGTGATCTATGATGATGCTATTTGTAGAATGGTCTACAAGACTAGGAGAGTCTTGCCCATTCCATGTGAAGATGGATTGATGCTTGAGACTACTAATACCTCCCTATCTAAGATGGAGGTTGATATTATGGTAGTTGTGAAGGTATTAACCTCCATGTGTAACCATTGGATCAGAATAGAATATTCTAGAAGAAAGAGAGAAACCTAAACAGATTTGTGAGAACCATAGAAGACATGTTGGCTTATCAAAATATATAATATTAATTATAAAAAAAAAAAAAAAAAAAAAAAAAAAAAAGATAAACAAAAATATAATTACCATAAAGTCAGTTCGGCCCAGCCATAAAAGTCATCAGACATATTTAGTATAAATAGAGGACATCTTGAATCATTTGTTCACTCACTCTCACTCAGGAAACCAAAACAATGTGCAAGTTTGAGGAGGAGCAACAACTCCAAGAAGTTGGGGCGCTTCTCTTGTTCAATCTTTTCGGTATCTTTATCTTGTGCGCTAACTTTGAAGAAGGTGTGCTCTCTCTTGGTCATATGTGGTTCTGATGTGGCTTGCCAAATCATTCTTTCTTCCAAATTTTAAGGTGCTCGGGGAAATATGCCTATGGATGGGTCATAATGGTGTAGCATTATCTATGGTGAAACGAGCACATCTACATTATTCTAAAAGATCTGAGAGATGCAATAGGTGCGCTAGAGTAGGGCTAGTTGATCAGTGGTGGATTTTGTCCCAATTGAATTTATAATAATTGCTCAATGATCTTGACAAATAAAACTGTGGAGCCAATGCAAATTTCAACAATGTAGCAAATCTCACGATCTTCCTTCCATCGATTAAACTATTCTCATGAAACCTGCTATTATACCATGTTAGATTTTCATTAGTTTCATTAACATTAGATTTACTCATGGAATTTTTATCTTCTTTAACATTCAATAATCATATAATCAAATATATAAGAAACATATAAACAAACATAATAAGACACAAATTTATCCGAAAAACCCTACAAACTTTTCTTAGAGAGAATTTTTCCAATATTCCAATACAACCATGAACAAGCCTCTATTCACAAGAGAAAACCGACAATGAAGAAACCTTGATAACAAATACTATCTCTTTCTTTTGTCAAACCCTAAAGCAAGGGTAGACAACTGAGCGTGCCATTCATGAACTCGCGTAAGATAGGGCAATACCAGAGAAAGATACACTAAAAAAACCAGCACACCGCAACTGAAACCGGTAAATAACAAATGCAACTCTGTGAATTACAACTGAATCGCAATTGGAACGAAGCAACTAGAATCAATGACAAACTTGAAGAACTCCGCAGGTAGCTTAATAAGAGAAACCACTAAGAATATCCTTCCAAGTGGGGCGACTCTCCAAGAGAACCGTAAACTAGAAATAGCTTTAAATTGTTTTAACAGAACGAATCAGCCTAGGCGCACACTGCATAAGGAGAGTTGTGTGGTTGCAAAATGAACTAACCTAGACTTGTATTTATACTAAATTTGGGCCTTTGTCCTAGCCAACTTCTCTTATTTTGGGCCTTCAAATTTACTTTATTATTTATGTGGGGTCAATTTATCTCTCCCTGGTCTTCTATTTCACTTTATTCTTTTGGGGTGTTCTTCAAATGTTCAATGGTTTTGACCTCTGGAATCTTCTTCTAAGAAAAGCGTCTTGAGGAAAATACCTCTGTGCCTACCAAAACATCAACATCCTCCTCTCACATAGGTTGTCTTTATATTCTCGAGTTTACCCTAAATCCAAAACCTAGATCTCCAAAGGATCGAGGGTTGAGATTAAATATCACCTTCACTTTAGATCTATCACTAAGATTTAATTTAATTACTAATGCCAAATAATTTTAGGAATTAAATTAAATTAAATTTACATTAATTTCAGCCATCTCACTTTAACTTATAAAGTGAATCTCCTAAGGTTGAGAGGCATTAAGAACAACTCCCATGTGTTAGACAAACCGACATGGAAGTACTTGTCTGATGCTACTTGGGAAACATCTAACACTCCTCTTAGAGAGGAAGGTGCTTCTACCACCCAAAGGTGGATTTTTTCAATATATCCACTACTATGATTGCTCTCCAATCCGCTTGATTGGTTGCTCCCTTTGAACATAAAGCTATCCCTGTTATCTCGTTAGACCCTTCTTTGAAGATTTCTTTCCTTTGAACATGCTCCTAGAAGCCTCGCTTCCTAAGAATATTCCATGGACATCTCGTACCATGGATCCTTCTTGACAGATTTGAAAGGCAGCTCCTTCCCACTTGAACCTGAAGTTTGACTCCCTTTGAGTATGCACAACCTTTGGATATACCTGCTTCTTGTTCATTGCCACTTTGCTACGTGTCATAGATTGCATAGGATGGCCCTTTATCTTGTATAAGTTTCTCTCTCTAACTCTAATAACCATTGACATGTCTAAGCTAGATCCTTTGGGATTGATCAACACCTATCCATCCTAAAACGCCATGTCAAATCTCTTCTTCTCAATTATTGAGACTCAGAGCACACCTCCTCGAAGTTTTGGCACCCATAACACATTCATCAGTGTTAACACGCCTCCTGATTCCATTTGGAATGGCACTATCCTAGTTCCCTTTACTACATGTTTGGTTCCCACACCAAGTTCCACATGCACATCTGAATCTGACTCTATGAAGCTCTGAACAACTCTCGTGCTCTTTTCATGACATGTGGCTCCACTATCTATCAACTATGCACTAGTTGATATGGTTCCCAAGGAATTATGGGAAACAAGTAAGAACTCATATTCAAACTTTTTAGAAAACTCATCCACTTGATCCTTTGTCGGCGATAGATACCTCTGGTTATGGCCCAATTTATTCCCTTTATTCCTTTCTTGCAACATTGTGAAGCATAGTGTCCTTTCTTATGATAGTGAAAACACTTGACCTTACTTCGGTCCTTCCCTGTGCCAACTTGTGAATATGAATCTCCACCTATGTCTTATTGACCTTCCCCTTGTCCTTCTTTTCCTAATTGACAAGTGCAAGGTTCTTCTCATCACCATCCTCATGTGGGCCTCCCAAATCCTCTCGATGACATTCTTCCTGGATGTAATCATCCCACAATTGGTCGAAGCCCGGAAGCTTCTCTAGAACACAAATGCCTTTTGATGAATGAAGTCCAAGGCTTGGTGAAACCATTCAAGGCCAAACTCACTAACTCCACATATTTCACTGTCTCGTCTACTGCCCTCAGCTGATCACAAAATTGAGTGATCCTAGTGAGATAATTGGTCACTAAATCAATCTTAGACATCTTGGTGTTCCTGAGACGGTCCCTCAATACCACCTTTTGGTTCTCGTTATTACTCTAAAACAAATTTATCAGAGTCGAGAACATTGCATTGGATGACTTTTTCTCAGATAGGTGGGGTACAAGATGATCCCTCACCAAATCCAAGATCGTCCACATTGTCTTGGACTCCTTTGTCTTATGCTTATCCAACTTTGTAGGATCTGTCAGCACAATCACTATGGTATTTGCATGCATTATCCTTTAGGAGAAACATGATTTGTGCCTTCCATGGAAGAAAGTTAGAGGTACACTCCAACTGGTCCTCATACCTCAAACCAACCACTGCCATCCCCATTCCATCACAACCCTAAAACATCAAAAATGCATGCCTAGTCCTTCCGTGCACAAAACCAAAAATTTACTAGCTTCCTGATCCTCGATGTTGAAATATTGTAGCTTGAACAGTTGTCTTTGCTTAGGCAAGGTGTTATGCAAGACAAAGACATATGGATTAATGTTTCTCCAAGTAATTTTAATTTTGCCTAGGTCTAACGTAGAGTGTGATTAATTAATTTGATTAATGATCATTTAAATATTTCCTAAGTCTAAACTTAGGAAATGACAATTATTAATCAATATTAGTTAACTTTCTATTAGAAGCTTATTTGATCTTATCCAAAAGTCAAAGTGAGTTTCAGATTAGATCATAGCCATTGATTTGACATGTTAGGGATTTAATCTCCACCATTGAATCACTCAGCTGGAGATTTATAAAGCAGAGGGGGTAGCTTGGGGAAACACATCAACTCATTGAGTGAGTGTGACACCAAGGGTTCAAACTGTAGATCGAAATTGGGCAAGGGTGGATTCTGTCTTGGATGAGTTCAGTGCTCCAGTAGGAGATATGAAGATTAAGGTCTTGATTTCATATAGAGTCGCGGAGATAGACCTCGGTGAGAGGGGTTGAGTACACTCGTGCTAGGATCGTGAGGGTCATATTAGCTATTATAGGTTGAGAGGAGGGTGTTGAGGCTGGAATTTTGGCTGGAATAGAAGCCGAGAGGGAGAGGGAGGTTAGGTTGTACCTCTCCATAGCATATATCATGCCAGATCAGGAGCCTTGTTCTACCACAACCGCACCCACATCCACACCCACAATCATACCAATTGTCGTACTAGCAACTGTACATGCAAATAACATGTAGGAGACCAAGACAACAGAGTCATAGGCACAGATCCAAACCAAAAATTATTTGTGGATAATATTGTCGGGTTTGGCATTGATGTAATTAATTTCTGATTTTATTTGGTTTAAATAAAACCCTTTGTTTGTTGGTTTTCCCTGAAGTTGGGGTTTCCAGGGTACTTTTGATGTCCCAGAATTTGTGTGATCGGTTTCCATATTTTTCACTATGCATTGCAAAGCTATTTTGCTCAGTAATGTTTTTGTCTATAGATAAGAAAGTTAGAATTTGTTGTTGTTCTTGTTTTGAGTATAAAAATCTATTGAAATCAGAAATTAGTTTGCTAGTCATAAAGAAAATTAACATGGTTTTAAAGATTTTGAGAAGGAAGCCATGGGTTTACACAAAAAATTTCAACCAGCAATATTCTTCATATCCAGGAGGTTGTAACAACATGGTTTCGAAGATAAGTCAATCTCGGGTATCATATTTGAAGATAGGTTAGATGGGGCATCTAACTTTGGTATCTGGAAGGAGCGTTTATTGTTGTCATTAGAGGATTATGGGCTCAAGGAATTTGCAGAGAAGGATATTACAGTTCCAACTGATGCACAAAAAGTTGAATCTCATAAGAAGAATAATGCCAAGGAAAGGTGTATCATCATGGATGGGGTTAAGGACCATATCATCCCTCACCTCTCAGGATTAGATAGAACTAAGAAGATGTGGAAAGCCATCATTAAACTGTACCAAAATTCAAACCACAACAGAAAGGTGGTTTTGAAGGAGAAACTCCAAAATAACAAAATGGGAAAGGGGGAAAGTGTATCCTCCTACCTCACCAAACTTGGGAAAATAAGGATGAATTGGTAGTTGTTGGAGAGACTGTGGATGGCACTGAACTTGGGAGGATAGCCTTGAATGGCTTCTCCAAGTCAAGAGATGTCTTTGTGAGAGGCATTGCTGCTAGAGAAAACACTCCATATTGGGATCGATTGTGGGATGACTTCATGCAAGAAGAATTGAGGTTAGCATCTCTCAATGACAATAAAAATCATCACAAGGGCGAAGAAGAAGAGAACATTGCTCGTGCAAGAAAGGGAAAATCTAAAACCAGGAAAGACTCAAGAAGTGGGTAGACCTCCAAAGGAGAGAAGAAACACGACATGAGAAAAGTCAAATGATTTTCTTTTCACAAGCAGACACCGTAGCTACCACCGTCCTAACAAGAAGAAGGATAAGAAGAAGTCTCAAACAATAGCTTATGTAGACATTGACGAGTTTTCTTCCAAATTTGATGAGGATTTCTCACTCATCGCTTACCTCTCTAGCTCAAGCACACAAGCTACAAGGGTGTGGTATATTGATAGTGGTGTGTCATATAATATGACAAGAGTTAGAGAATAATTCTCCATCTTTAGAGAGGAGGAGATGACTTTAGATATAGAAATGGGGAATAAGTCCAAATGCACTCAAATAGGACAAGGGAAATCATCTTTAGAGGGGAGTTAAGCAAGACATCTAATTTTACAATGTGATGTAATGCATTCAAGGACTAAAAAGAACCTGATATCAATTTCAATGCTTCGGGAAAAGGGGTATGATGTGTCTTTCAAAGGACCGAAGGTGTACATTCATCCCAGGGGGTCGAAACAAGACAAGATGATAGGGATCATGTCATGCAAGTTATACAAGTTGCAGTTTGAGTCACCCCAGGAATTGATAAGCAACAGTAAGGATATGGGAGAATTGTAGCATAGGATTATGGCTCACTTACACCATGCAACACTTAATGTGCTCAAGGAGAGAGTGATTGGACTTCTAGAGTTGAGCACTGAGCAATGTGATGTGTGTAAAAGGTGTGCCTTGGTAAAGTATGCAAAGAAAAAAATTCTAAGTAGTGACAGTAGATTGAAGGGAATATTGGATTTAGTGCATTCAAATGTATGCGGGCCTATGTCTTCAACATCCTGAAAACATGCTAGCATTTTTCACATTCATTGATGATTTCTCTAGGAAAACTTCGATCTTCTTTATGAGGACCAAAGATGAGGTCTTCAGAAACTTCCAAGAGTTTAAGGCTCTTGGGAGAATGTAGGAAAGGAAGGAAGATAAAGCACTCTCATATTAGACAATGGAGGAGAATACACTGTGAAATCCTTCAAGGTGTTATATGCATAGGAAGGGATCAATAAGGAATTGACAATTCCCTATAACCCTACCGTAATGGGATAGTGGAACTAAAGAACATGGCCAATGTTATACTGCTAGGAGGGTGTTGTATGACCATGATCTACCCAATTTCTTATGGTAAAAGGCTTGCAAAGACCACGACATACATACAAAACAGAAGTTCTCACAAAGTGTTGGGGAGGTTGACTCCTAAAGAAGACCTATAGGAAATAAGCTGGTTGGTCACTTTTAGGACTTTCGGGCCTGTCTAGTCTATTTTCATGTTCCCTATGATAAGAGGATGAAGCTTGATTCCAATACCGGGTGAAGGACTGCTGGCTACAAATGAAATCCTCGGCCTATCAAGTCTATGTTCCAGCATTAAATAAGACAGTGGTCAGAAGGGATGTAAGATTCAAGGAGGATAAGGATTTCAGGAAATATTATGATGTGCTAGCAATAATAGGGGATCAAGAGTTGGTAGCCTTAAAGGAGGAACAAGAGTCACAAGTACAAGTACAGGTACAGGAACTAGTACTCAGAAAATGGAGTAAGATGAGGAGAAAGAAGCTCCACCCACCAAGATTGTACCTCCTATTTCAGGGAGGAAGACGAACCAAGAGGTTTATCAAACATTATGAGATGCTCATGAGTTCGTGGGTGCTCCTAGGATGAGTGTTAGACATAACAGACCACCACAACGATATTTAGGGTATATGGCGTTGATGAGTGATCTCATTGACAAGGAGACTTCCAATTTTTCAGGAGGCATCGAAGCAGCAGGTTTGGCATGATGCCATGGTGGAGGAGCATGCCTCCATCATGAATAATTGGGAGGTGGTGCCAAGACCAAAATATAAGTCAGGAAGTTGGCTCTCACTGATCTATAAGATCAAACATGTTGCGGATGGAACCATAGAGAACACATGTGTTTTGGCTAAGGGGTTCTTCAAAAGAGGGAGTTGACTGATGAGAGACATTTCCGGTAGCCGACATACTTCCTCCGGGTCTCATGGATCTCATTATCACAGATATGGGTTGGTAGATCGGGATGAAATGGACGCCAAGAAAACTTTTCTCAATGGCTTATTGAGGAGGAAGTGTATAGAACAACCATAGGGTTTTGAGGCATACGCGAGGGAGACCCATGTATGTCCAAGAGAATTGCATGGGATCAAGTAGGAACCCAAAGCATGGTATGAGCACATTGATAGTTACTTGCAAGGCATGGGATTTGTGAAGAATGAGGTAGACTCAAATATCTATTATATCATAATAGGGGGAGACCCACTCACTGCATATATGTGGATGATCTATTTTGACAGTTCATGTGAGGTTTATTGCGCATTGAAAGAGGGAGTTGGTTTTAGAGTTTGATATGAAGGATTTTCCTGGATTGGAGGTATGGTAGCGAGATGGCGAGATTTTCCTAAGACAGGGGAAATACACAGTAGATATCTTGAAGAGGTTCATGATGCAAAAGATCGTCGGCCAATGTCTACACCCATGTTTACTAATTGGAAGAATATAGATGCTTCCAAGAAGGAGGTTGTAGACCCCGCCTTATACAGGCAGTTGATGTCAAATTATGAGCTTGATTTCTCATGCAGATTAATTCTTTTATTTTCTTCAAGACTTTCTTGATCTAACTAATACACTTCACCAATACCAAATCATAACCTAATAGCAATAACTATGTAGATAAGTAAGCATGCACATCAAAAACACATATACTCTGGAAATTCTAATGTGGGAGAAAAACCTCAGCGAACTATATTCCTTTAGTGCATTAATAATGTAATATCACTACAAATATCCACTATGAATGTTTCGTTTTAAAGAGCTTGCCAAGATGACTCCTAATTCTACAAAGACCTAAGAGACCTTGTCAAATACACCTTTGATATGTTGCTTCTATTGTTTATATACAACACCGGGATATGATGTTGATATATGCCTCTGATATGAAGCTTCTATTGCTGATATACAACATTGATAGGCTTCTTTGGTATGATGCCTCTTTATCACTAATATGATCATCTATTGCTTCACCCTTAACCTAAATATCAAACTATGTTGAAGAGAGGGATCAACCTATATAAGCAGAGGTCGAAGAGGAGAAGAGGAGAGGCTCTAAATAGTAACATGTTTGCATGCTTTAATCATAACTCAACTTCATACCCTTTAGTTCGAACTTAGAACTAGACTTGACTGTATACTTTAGTTCAAAATAGAACTAGACTGAGACTTGTATACTTTAGTTCTAAAATAGAACTAGAATTGACACTCAGATACTATAGTTCTAAAATAGAACTATACTTGAGGCTTCGGGGCCACAACCTCAACATTACACTTTAGTTCGAAAATAGAACTAGACTTGTTAGCTTCGCCATAACTCAACATTACACTTAGTTATAAAACAGAACTAGACTTAAGAATTCAAGCCATAATTTAGCATTACACTTTAGTTCTAAAATAGAACTAGACTTGAGACTTCACACAACTCTAATCTTTACAAGGAAATTTAAATTTCTTCATGGTGGATAGTTACACGTGCTAACGACTAGGTCAATTACATTTATATCATTTGCAATATTAGGAATATCGCTTGTTTCTAGTCTATAGGAATTTTATATTCAACCTAACTTTGCTAGATGCCTTGACTTTTGTTCATGGTCTACAAGGCTTGGACTAGGCTCACAGAGGTTGCACGCTTTGTCCTGGACTTTGCACTAGTCCGCCATGCTCACGTGAGGTTTTGTGTTTCCTGACTTTGCACTAGATTGTCTATGCTCACAAAGGTTGTACATCCCCCTAACTTTTTCATTAGACTTACATCTTGACTCACAAGATAATATAGCATCTCGTTTGTCTTGTCTTTTGGTTTGACTCACAGAAGGTTGTACATTACCCTAGCTTTGTCAATACCTCACAAGACAAAAGCTGATTCAAATCTCCCTAGCTAGCCTCGTAGCCCATATGGCCTCTCATTGAGAATGATTGTCGATGCTACCAATTTAACACTCCCTCTCAAATGAGGGATTCAATATCAGCCACACCAAGCTTGCCTCTCAAATGCAAAAATTGTCTCGAGGTCAAAGGCTTGCTCAAGATATCAACTACCTGTATCACTGTACATGTAATTTGTAATCCCTACAATTTTTCTTGGACTGTCTCAGATGTAGTGGTGCCTCATGTCAATATGTTTTGACTGTCAGGAAATATTGTTCTTCGTCAGTTTTATGCAACTTCGATCATCACAATGAACCATCGTTGTCTCAAGCTTGTCACCAAACAACCTGTAAACCAATTTTTTTTGAGCCATACTACTTCCTTGATAAAATCACTTGGTTGCAATGTACTGCCTCTTTGTTGTACTCTATTTAATGGATCCTCTCCTTCCAAAATTTTGACCAAGAGATCATAGTGGATCCTAAAATGAAGCATTATCTGGAAGTACTCTTCTAATCCAATGGGCTTCCGACCTAGTCAACATCTCCACACCCATGCAGAAATAAACCACCACTGATTCTGGCCACCAACATCTACTTACCCATGCAAAAATAAACCACCGATGTATATCTCTAATTGATAAGTAATGGTTCCTCTTAGATATCTCAATATGTGCTTTGCCGCCACCCAATGTCTTTGTCTCAAGTTCGCATACGAACTCCATCTTATTGCACCACTGTATGAGCATATATTCCATTTTGTGTGGATCATGTACATCAATGATCCAATAAGATACCTATACATGGTGGAATCCATCAAATCTGAACCTGTATCAATCATGCAAATTTCAAATTGGTAACCATCGAGATCCATCATACCAAACCTATTTAGTACATCCACTGCTTTTCCTTGTGCTGAATATCTCGCCTGGTCTTTGCCACACTTCCAATCCTAGGAAGTAATGCATCAAGCTTCCAAGTCTTTCTATCTCAAATTAGGTTAGCTTCCTCTTACACTAGGCTATTATCCTTTCATCTCCTGTCAGAAAGAGACCATCAACATACAGTGATTATATAATAGGGTTGGTTACCTCTACCTTTGATATGCAGATTTGCATCACTTTTCCAAAGCTCGTGCTTTAAGAAAGCATCAATCCTGGGCCATACTCAAACTCTAGGAGCTCCAATTACATAAGGCCTTCCTTAGCTTGCATACAATATAAAACATTTTGTTATGCAAAATAAAAACCATCCGGTTAATTCCCAATAAAAGTTATCTCTATGTCTGTCTTCCATTCAAGAATGTTGTTTTATATCCATCTCATGTAGCTTCCAACCAAGAATGTATAAAGCAATAATAGTTCAAATGGAGGTATCCCTGGCTACAAGAGAAAAAGTCCCTTCGTAGTCGATTCCTTCTTTCAGGAAGCCTTCCTCACAAGCAAATATTTATTTGAACTCTTCCACACTTCCATCAATTGCATGTTTGATCTTATAGATCCATTTCCTGAAGAAACCATTGATTTGTCTTGGCCTAGACACAATGTCGCTGTGAAACATTGTTCTTTATAATAGACCTATATTCCCAAGCATGGCATCCTTCCATACTTAATTTATTTGTTTTCTTCAAATGAAGAAGGTTCACATCACTAATAAGCTACTCATCAAAGGCAACATAGCCTCCAAAACCTATGAGGCCTCTTCCTTTCCCCGAAGGTTCCTTTGGGAGCAGCTATCCTTCTGCTTCTTGCACTATTACTTTTGCCACCGATTCTTCTTTACTGAGGTTCTTCAAGAGTTATTTCTAACACTTCAAAGGGTACTAGAGGATCATTACTTGGCCCTTCACAACGTTCCCCCCTCTTATCATTTGACTCTTCATTTTCAAAAGAGGCAAAAGTAGCTTAATTGAACTCTGATTCCTATTGTAGTTCTTTGGATTTCTTAAATGCGACTTCCTCATGGAAAGTCATATCCAAGCAATTTATATTTGCCTCTGATCTGGTACATAAATCCTGTAAGTTTTGGAGTTCTCATTGTACCCCCACAAAAAACCCCTTTCTTGCCCTGAGGGTTCCATCTTTGACCTATTTTCCTTAGGACATGAATATACACAAGACACCCAAATATATGTAGATGCCCTACTTCAAGTTTGCGATCCCTGGGAATACCTCTTCATGAGTCTTGTCCTTCAACATAGCATGTGGACACCTATTCGAATATACACAAGAATGGAAAGCTAGCTTCTTCCCATAAAGAATTTGTGATCCCCGGTCAAAACATCATTACGCACTGCCACAAATTGTCTTGTTTTTCCCTTCCTGTTAACTCCATTTTGTTGAGGGTTATAATATGGCATGGCCAACTGCCTTCTTGATTCCTATTGACTTGCAGAAGTCCTCAAACCGGAGAGATTCAAACTCTCCCTCCTTGTCGGTTCTAAGGATTTTGATGTGTTTCCGTGTCTTCTTTTCAATAAAGGCTTTATAATTTTGAATTTATCAAACGTGTCACTTTTAGCTTTAAGGAATATATCCAACATTTTTCTTGAGAGGTCAATCAATAAAAATGACATAATACAAACAAACACTTAGTGAGGGAGACAAGTAAGGGACCACACACATCATAATGAACTAGATCTAACATGCACTTAGCTCTCGCTTGTCAATACTAGGAAATACTTTCTTTATATTTTACCTAGCATGCATCCCTTACAAATTTCATTTTTACTAAGAGAAATAGAGGGCATGCCACATACCATGTTCTGTAGATCTGGAAGAGCTTTGTAATGAAGATGTCCAAGTCTTATGTGCCACAACTCGCTAGAGCTAGTCATATCATGAGCAAATGCCTGAACTGACTATCCCGACACGACGTACAGTCCTCCACTGCGAGTTCCAATGTGTTATGTCGTACTTAAGTGGCTACCTTTAGCCCATAGTAGTGCCTTCTTGTCCTTGAATATCACCCAATATCCCTTGTCCTCAAGGGTTGCAACTGATAGTAGATTCTTCTTGAGCCCTGGAACATACAATACTTCATAAACATGAAGTCTAGCCCCAGATTCCAATCTGAAGGAGATAGAGCCTACTCCCTCTATCTTGTAACATTTGTCATCCCCAAGCTCAACATACTCTACAAAATATTTGGTCTCGAAATCTGAGAGAATCTCCTTGAACCCTGTCATGTGCTTTGATGCACCATTGTCTACTAACAAAGTTTTCGGCCTCGTGAAAACTGAACTGGATAAGGCAGAAACCAAGTAATATTCTTTTTTATTTTCTTTCTCATTAGAAGGACTTTTCTGATTTCTTTTGGATTCATCGTCCGCAACAGTTGAGGCATGATGTTTCCCTTTCCTTGGATATTTCTTTCTAAACCAACAATATTAGAAAAATGACCCAACTTATTACAACTAAATCATTTAATCTTAGATGTATCAATATTCTTGCCTTTGAATGTACCTCTAGTGTTTGGCTTCCTCTGAGAGCCTTTCTGGAAAGTGACTTTCTTCTTTCCCTTGAATCTTGATGCTAAAGTTGAGTGCTCTTCTTTCGTTGGCTCTCTCCTGGTAGCTATGTGACTTTCCTCCTGGAGGCAATCATGCCATAACCTCTCAAACGTGGGTTGAATCTCTCTCCCACTTACACTGGATAAGAAGGTCTCCCATGAAGAAGGAAGACCGTAAAAAATGGCCTGCACTAAATCATCATTGTCCAATGTCACCTCTGTAACCAAAATCCGATCTCTGATCTAGGCTATCCTGGAATAGAAAGATGCCACTGATTCACCTTTCTCCATCTTCAAATACTTAATCTTGTGCTTAAGTGTCCTCTTCTAAATTGGAGCATGTTTCTCATACAGATTCACCAAGGTATCCATACAGTCCTTGGCAGTCATTAACGAAGTCATTGCAAGCATTATATTGTCTTTGACTTAGTCAAAGATGATTCGCTTGGCCTTTTCTTGACTCTTCTTGAAGGCCTGCATTATTCGTGGGTTCCTCCACCACTGTGGTCACATACTGCTCAAGATCATGCTCCTGCAAGATATTTGTTATCCAGAGCTTCCACACATTGAAGTTGGTAGCTCCTTCGAGCCTGTCCTCGGCCCTGACTGAAATAGAGGATGCCATGGACCTCACACTAGAAACTTAATCAAGCTAGCTTGGATCTGTGTGTACTTGTTGCTGCACTTCAACACGTTTAACACACCCTAAGCTCCGATACCATGTCAAATTATGAGCTTGATTTCTTATGCGGATTAATTCTTTTATTTTCTTCAATACTTTGATTCCATCTTAATACACTTCAACAATACCAAATCATAACCGAATAGAAATAACCATGTAGATAAGTAAGCATGCACATAAACAACACATATACCCTAGGGAAACCCTGTACAGGGAGAAAAGCCCTAGCAAACGATATTCCTTTATTGCATTAATAATATAAGATCACTTACAAATATCCACCATGAATGTTCTGCTCTTAAAGAGTTTGCCAAGATGACTCTGACCTGACAAATACCTAAGAGACCTTGCTGAAATACACCGTTGATATGTTGCTTCTATTGTTGATATACAACATTGATATGTTGTTGATATACGCCTCTAATATGCAGCCTCTATTGTTGATATACAACACCGATATGCTTCTTTGGTATGTTGCCTCATTATCACTGATATGCTCCTTTATTGCTTCACCCTTAACCTGCATATCAAACTGTATCAAATTGTGTTGAAGAGAGGGTTCGACCTCTGCTTATATAGGCTGAAGAGGAGAGGCTCGAAATAGTAACTTGTTTGCATGCTTTAATCATAACTTAGCTTCATACTTTAGTTTGAACTTAGAACTAGACTTGAGACTAGTATACTTTAGTTCTAAAATAGAACTAGACTTGAGACTTCAGTTACAACTTAGCATTACACTTTAGTTCGAAAATAGAACTAGACTTGAGACTAGTATACTATAGTTCGAAAATATAACTAGACTTGATACTTCAGTTACAACTCAACATTACACTTTAGTTCGAAAATAGAACTAGACTTAATACTTCAGTTACAACTCAACACTACACTTTAGTTCTAAAATAGAACTAGACTTATGACTTCAGTTACAACTCAACATTACACTTTAGTTCTAAAATAGAACTAGACTTGAGACTTCAGTTACAACTCGACTCTATACAAGGCAATTCAAAATTCTCTTCATGGTGGATAATGTTACATGTGCCAACACACTAGATCAATACATTTATATCATTTGCAATATTAGGAATATCGTTTGTTTCTAGCTCATAGAAATTTTATATTCAACCTAACTTTTGCTAGATGCCTTGACTTTTGGTCATGTCTCACAAGGCTTGACTAAGCTCACGGAGGTTGTATGTTCCCCTTGACTTTTTCACTAGTTTGTCTATGCTCACAGAGGTTATACGTTCCCCATGAATTTTTCCCTAAACTGTCTATGCTCACAGAGGTTGTATGTTCCCCCTGACTTTTGCATTAGACTCACATAGCATCTCGTTTGTCCTGACTTTTGGTTTGACTCACAAAGGTTGTATGTTCCCCCTGGATTTTGTCAATGCCTCACAAGACTGGTTGATTCTCCAAATCTCCCTGGCTAGCCTCAGGGTGGCCCTATCGCCTCTCATTGGAGAATGATTGTCGATGCTACCAAATTTAACAGTTGATAGGCTCTCTCATGTATCTGGTCAACACTAGGCCAGACATTTGTTTTGTTATGAATACTCTTAGTCAATTCATGGTTGAACCAATGAGAGAACATTGGACATCAACGAAACACATATTGAGGTACCTACGTGGCACAATTGAGTATGGTTTAAAGTATGCTTAGGGAGATGGAGTGAAGTTGATGGGATTTACAAATGTAGTTTGGGTAGGCAATGCAATGGAAAATAAAATCACTTCAGGGTGTTGTTTCAGCTTGGGATCGTGGGTTGTCTCTGGGTTCAACAGGAAGCATAAGTCTATTGCATTGAGTGCTATGAAATAAAAATACATGGCAATGAGCATGGTAGCATGTGAGGACGTATGGATTTGGAAACTGCTAGTGGCATTGTTCGATCAAGAGCTAGAGCCGACCATCATCCATTATGATAATCAGAGTTGCATAACACCCTATGAGAATCTAGTGTTTCATGATAGGTTGAAGCACATTGACATCTGGTATCACTTCATTCGAGATTGTGTGGAAAGGGGTGCAGTCCAACTACAATTTGTTCCTATAGATGAGAAGGTGGCATATATTCTCACAAAAGCCTTGATGAAAGGCAAGTTTGTCTACTTCAGGGATAAGACGGGAATAGTGGAGAACACCTTCCTCACTAAGAGAGAGTGTTGAAATATTGTAGCTCGAACAAGTGCCTTGGCTTAGTCAAGGTGTCATGCAAACCAAAGACACATGGATTAATGTTTCTCCAAGACATTTAATTTTTTACTAAGTCTAGCTTAGGAAAATGTGATTAATAAATTTCATTAATGATCACTTAAATATTTCCTAAGTCTAAACTTAGGAAATGTGAATTATTAATCAATATTAGTTAACCTTTTGTTAGAAGTTTCTTTGATCTTATCCAAAAGTCAAAGTGAGTTTCAGATTAGATCATAGCCATTGATTTGACATGTTGGGGATTTAATCTCCATTATTGAATCACTTACATGGAGATTTAAAAGTAGAGGGGGTAGCTTGGGGAAACACATCAACTCATTGAGTGAGTGTGACACCAAGGGTTTCAGCTACAGATCGAAATTGGGCAATGGTGGATTATGTCTTGTATGAGTTCATGTGTCGAGTAGGAGATAGGAAGGATGTTGGCCTTCATTTCCAGCAGAGTTGTGAGACAGATCTTCTGAGAGGGGCCAAATATCCTCGTGCTAGGATTGTGAGGGTCGTATCAGTTGTTATAGGATGAGAGGACGTCGTTGGGGCCAGATTTTTGGTTGGAGTAGAAGCCAAGAGGGAGAGGAGGCTAGGTCGTAGCCTCTCCATAGCATATAGGGATAGATCATGGGTTCTTGTGTTACCATAGTTGTACCAGTTGTCATACCAACGAATGCACACGCAAACAACATGCAGGAGGCTGAGACAACCAATCCATACGCTCATATCTAAGCCAAAAATTCTCTATGGAATATTTCCAGGTTTGGCATTGATGTAATTAATTTATGGATTTGCTCAAGCTGAAATAAAACTCTTGTTTGTTGGTTTTCCCCAGAGTTGGGGTTTCCAAGGTATTTTTGGTGTCTGAAATTTGTGTGATTGGTTTTGTTATCCCAATTTTGTGGGATAACTAAGGAGATTATGTCTCGAGGCTCTCAGGTTGCAGATATGGAGTGGCGAGAGACTACATGACTAGCAATATCCTTTTGCACAGATTGAGACCCTTCTCACCACCACAAAGGTCATAGATTTTTAGATGGCATCCACCACACCAGCTGGATTCTGAGAGGCAATGGGCCTTGCTACATGAGGTACAATTCATGTATTATGGTAAGTGTCATTTCAATATTTGAGGCATTTGAGTATGTTGTATCTTAGACTGCTTTAGATTTCATGACATATGCTTGGACATTATGCCTTTTTCCTTGATTCACCTTGGTGGTTGTCATTATGCCCTTGTAAGTGGTCTTTATTGGACTGGGTTTCCTACTAGGAACCCCTGTAAATAGCCATCGTATAGTTCCCTACCATACTTACCACTTTACATCACTATTTCCCCCTATTTCCTTATCTCTTGGGATTTTAGGGTGTATTAACCCAAGAAGGGGTTGTCCCTCATTCTATGGGAAGAAGCGGTTGAAGGCCCGGAGGGATTGTTGTTGGGTAAAAGATAAAAGCCTATATATAAACCTTCCAGATGCTTCACCCAGAGAATCCCCTAATAAAGCAATGAAACACTTATCTGTAAGAAAAGGGGGACCCACAAGAATAGTGATTAAAGAATGCTTAAAGGGTTAGTTGGAAGATAGGAGGTCTCATCACGAGTCGACCTATCATGATCATGGATATTTAGTGGTATGACATTATCATAATTTGGTCACCAAGCCAGGGTAATGGCTCTCTTTTGCATGGTTGAGAGAAAGGGGGTCTCATCACGATCCAACCTTCTCATTTCCACTAGGTGTTTGTGAATGACATTGTCATTATTTAGACACCATGCTAGGACAATGGCCTTCAACTTATCCTTAAATTATGAAAGAAACAAAGACTGACAAAACGATGGGCCTGGAAAAATTGCATTGCAAACGAAAGTACCACACACCCTCTACAAAGGCACCCATGGATGAGACACTACAACCCTTATATCTCATGAACCCCATGCCCATTGAGTCTTGACCCTTAACCACTTCATCCAATTTACATGGCTTAGAGAGGGATATCTTGGAAACACTCCTTGACCTAGGGAAAGATCTACCCAATAGAGCACCTCGTTAACCCTCCCATATCCAAGCTTGGCAAGTCGCATAATGTCTTTGAGCACTTAATAGTTTGACATGGTAATATTTGATGCACATGCTTAGGTAGCTCATTTATTGACTTAATTTACTTATCATGATATTTTGACTCGAGATCCTTGGAGGGCGTGCTTATTTGTCTTTGCAGGACCTAGTTGGTGGACAATTTTGGAGGAACAAGCCTAGCTTGGGATTCCATGGGGCTTGAAGTCCACAGGTGAAAACTTCAGAGGCCTAGAAGATGACTTGGGCGACATAACCTAGTCCCTAGATGCCAAACATTTTGCCTAAGAGAGGAAAAACATCTCCTTTAGAGGCATGTTGTCACCTAGGGGGCTAGGGTTTGTTAGTGAGCTTACCACTCATTGGAACATGGATTTTTTGAGGAGAATGAGGATTTGACCATGAAGGAAGTGACTTGGATGCTTGACATGTGGCTTTGAGAAGCCTAACTACACTCCTCCAACACCGACTTTCTCCTAGTGTCAAAACATCCCCTAAATGGGTGACGTCACTTTGAATTAGGGTTTCTTTGTGTGTAAAAGTGAATTTTAAGTGAATTGTTTAATATTATTTTGTAAAAGGGGAAAGATTAGGGTTGTTGACCCCTAGCTTTCTGGTTTACCATAGTATTATGTGGACAAACTATTTTGGAGACATTTTGTATAAATAGAGATCATAAGATCTCATTTCATAACATAACTCTCCCATTATGATAAGTACATGGCTGAAATTTTCGCTACTCTTGGTGATTTTGGTGTTTTTCTCTTGTGGAATGTCTTATGGTGAATGTCTCTTGGTAATTGGATGAGGAGCAGTGATGCGCACCCCCCTAAAGGCTTGCTCTCTTGAATCTTTGATGAATGTTGTATGGTAACTAGGTTTGTTCTCTTGTTTTCTTGGATTAGGTAAGGAAACATATGCATATGCTATTATCTTCTTGCTTACTTCGGTTATTGTTGGTGGAAACCCTAGGGAGGAGTATGCTAGATACACCCTACATCATTGCTTCATCTATTTGTTAAAGGTTTTAAGTCTTTCTTTTTTTGCAAGGGTTGTTAAGGGGAATACGAGTGTGTATACCCTCCTAGATTTTACCCTAAGTTTGGTTGGCATACCCTGGGGAGTAAGAGGGTTTACACCCCTAGGGTTGTTGTTGATCTAGATTGTGCTTTAAATACTCCATCACCCAATTTTAAAGGCACTAATTTGAAGTATTCTTGCATTGGAGAAACAAAATATTGCATTGGGAAATGTAATTTCTTGTCATATTAACTTTTTGCAACTTGGGTTGTGTTCGTTGTGCTTAGAGCACCTCTCAGCCATTGGGGCGTCCCCTATAAAGGGGTAGTTCTTGTTGTTGTTACAAAATTGTATCTTCAGCCATTAGGGCTGCAGAAACACTAATCTAATCGCTTGAATAACTCTCTAATCAACCGTTGGAATTTGCCCAAAGTTTGCACACTTATACTTCTTGGTCTAGTGCGCTTTTTGGCAAAGTTTGGAGTTTTAGTAGCTGATTTTATTGTTGTAATAAGTTGATTGTTACAGCCATAAGGATGATATATATTGCTGCGGAAAGTGTTTACAACAACCTTAACTTTTCATGCTAGTATCTTGGTCTTTAAATCTTGAGTTTTACTAGTGTTTAGCTAGTCTATCTCTTGCATCTTTCACTAGATTTCTAGCACTTGTTTAGAAGCTTATTGTGCCATTTCATCATTGATATATATATTTTACTATCAATTTCTATTAGGGACTGTTATCACACAATTTGTACTTTCCCAAAATCCAAAGTCAAGTGAACAATAAATTGGCGTAACATGAGGTTATCCTATCACTGTCACATAAATAAGACACCTCTTTCTCTTTAGGGGTGAAAGCCCAGGGGAGACATCCTCGGTGACATGGGGGTTTGAGAAAGAAAAGGTAATAGTATCAAGAAAAGTTATTCCCCTCTCACAAGTCACACTGATCAGAAAGTCCTAAAGGTTTAATAAGATGAAGCAAAGATTTGCTTAAGTGTACCTGTCCAGAACAAGACAACAAGAAAACATTATTTGCAAGTAACAATTGATATTAGCGCTTCATAAAACCTTGGACTTTCAATAAAAACAATAAGTTGATATACAAGATGAAGCAAACAGAAATTTATAACAGCAATGTATATATAATGATAGCTTCACAATTATGCTTTAAAAAAGCTTCAATAATGAACCAAAATGATAACCTAGAATTGGCAATATGCTAGCATTTGTCAGAAGCAAAGAAGGCAATGTAAAATCAACTTTAACACTTGCTTTTAGGAGCTTTTACTGTTGTAATATATGGTTGTAGCTTACTTTTGTAACAGCAGCAAGAATGTTCGTAAGTTAGTATAATCTAAGGTTAGGAATTGTTAGCAAAGAGATTGAAGTAGAAGGTTTAAGGGTTGGTTTCATCAATCAATCAAATGTAAGGTATAAACTAGTGCCTTTAGGGTTAATGGAGTCACTTTTGCAGCAGCAATCTTGAAGGAAACAAATGATAGTAAGTGAACTAGAGACAAGAGGGAGGATGGTTGAGGTGTTGGTAACCCAAGGCCTTAATCATCCAAAACCCTAGAAGGAAAACGACTACTAGGAAGTAGGTAACCCTAGGCCCTAGTGGTTTTCCTTCTTCTTTAGGTCAAGCTTGAGATAAATAAAAGCTTAATGAAGCAATGGTGTTGGAGTTCTACAAAGGTAAGGCTCTAGCATATACTTCAATGAAGGTGTCTTCTAGCAAAATCAAGTAGGTGGATAGCTATTGAGAGAAGGACAATAACATGTGCTTATTCTCCTAGGGTTTCACACTAGCAATTTCATAATCTTAGTAAATGCAAAGTAAAAGATACCATAACCATTCAACGAAAGAAGAATTGTTGATTTTCACTTACATTCACCAAGAATAATTTAGTAACATGCCCTAGTTGAAGACTTTCCACCATGAACATGCCAAAAATCACCAAATAAAGCTCCCTCCAAGAGTTGCACACCACTTAGTTCAGCCAATAAGCATGTGAATGAAATATGATGAAAAATACAAGGTATTTTTCCCTTATTTATACAATTCAAATGACCTTAATTATAAATTAGGTCAAAAAAGGCCAACATGGCCAGTTACATCAAATATCCGGTTTTTTACATAAAATTGACAAATTAAACCCCAAAATGTGTAGAAGAGGTGACATCATGCCCTTCTAGGGTGACGTTGGGCCTCATAAGTGAGACGTTGGCCTCCATGAGAAAAACGTTAGGCCTTCCAAGGCCTTCGGATCATACCACAAGTGCCACTTGGCACATAACTGCCTCTATCATGTCCATCTGACGTTGGGTGACGTCCAGGGTCACAAGGGTGACATCATGGGCCTCCCAAGGCCAATGTTCAGGGGAAAAGGAAAGACCCCCCTGGGTCTAGGCCTACCAAGGTGTCTCTGGTGGAATGTCCTTCTTTCTCTCTGGTGCAAGCCTCTGGTATATGTTTGCCCCTGGCTGGAGTCTCAGCATCCATCTGATGGGATTTTGTCCCTATGGAGGTCCGAGCTAATCATCTCCCCATATGTACTTATCTATTGGGAATGATCCTACAACAACAACAAGTACTCCCTCCATGGGATCATAAGTCACAAGGATCATAGCAATGTCAATCACATCTAATGATCAAGTTACCCAAACATGTGCATAAAACCCCCCTTTTCCTAGACAAGTGCTCAAAGATGTTATGCTATTCTACAAGCCAGGTTTGGAGAGGGTTCTAGGACGTCCTATTGGGCTAATTATCCTTAGGTGTGGGGTGTTTCCAAGTGAATACCAATCTAGTTCATGTAAGTGCATGAGATGGTGTGGGGGATGTTTGGGCAAGGGGTGCAGTGATGACAGGGAAATGTAGGTCTTACCTGTGGGTGCCTCTGAAGAGGGTGAGTTGCACCTTGTCATGGATGCAATTGTTTCCTAGCCCATTCAATGCCTTTTTGCTCTTTTCTTATTGCTTTTTCTTTCAAGAGAATAGTTGGGGGACACTTCCCCGGCGTGGTGACCAGTGGTGATAGTGTTACCCACAAGCATTTCACAGAGATGAGGAGGTTGGCTTGTGATGAGACCCCCTTTCTCTTGGCTATGCCACCAAGATCCACTACCATAGCGTGGTGACCATATGAATAGTAGTTTCATACCGCTATAAGCCCATTAACCTAATAGGTTGGCTCGTGATGAGACCCCCTATCCTCCAACTAGGTCTTGAGTTTTATCTTATTTTATGGGTCCCCCTTTTTTTGTTGAGAAGCCTTTTATTTCTTTCTAGGGGATCCCTAGGCGAAGGATCTCAAGGTTTGATCTTCGGCTTTTAACTTTTGCCAGCTACTTTTACCCTCAGGGCCTTTAGCCCCTTCTTCCCACAAGGCAATGTACAACCCTTACTAGCTTGGCAAACCCAATGCTCGAACCAATGTAGGGGATAGATGAGAGGGAAGATGATGAAAAGTGATAAGTATGGAAGGAATGGATGATGACATTTCATAAACCCACCCAGTGGCAACTCACTCCTAAGGGAACCAACTTTCTAGGGCATTCTTTCGTCCCCCCCCCAGGTATGGACAAGTTAAAAGGCATAATGTCCAAACAAACGTCATGAAGCAAAATATAATTAAATGCACATATTCAAATGCTTTGAGAATCAAAGTGACACATACCATGATACCCGGACTCATTACCTCATGGAGCAAGACCGACTACTACTTCAAAACCAGGCCGATGGGATGGATGTTGTTGTTGCTGACAAAATGGAGGTGTTGAAGAAGAAAGGATGGGCCCTCCAGGGCCAAGCTGAAGCCAATATGGCTCTCGGTACTCCATGTTTAGGACCTGTGAGCATCGAGACATAATCTCCTTAGTTATCCCTAGGATATGGGATAACAGGGATAACAAGCTTAACTTACTTGTCCAATTGGTTATATTACAGCATATGCTTGTTTTTCTTGTGTCTCTGACAAGTACTTCACTATCAGCAAGTCACTCAATACATTGGGAAACACTTGAACCTTCCCAAGACTCTTTCCCAAAATCCTCATACCATATAGAATTGACCTCTAGAGACATCCTCTTCATCTTCACCCATTTCCATCTCATTCCCCCTAAGGTCATCGGGATTCCCCCCTTGAGGTGACTACCTCACCTCTAAAGTGACAGGGACACCTACCTAAGGTGATAGTTGGTAGGTTCCCTCCTAGTTGTCGCCATTTGGTGATTGGGTTGGGCTTTTCCCAACCCAAAACTTGTGCGATAACATTTTGGCACCATTGTCGAGGAGGATTTTGAATCCTCTTCGAAACCCTAATGACACTTTGGTAAGTTATCTCAAAGCCTTTATACCTTAGCTTTCCTGGTGACTCCACCCAAGGGACGTTCCCTTTCCACCTTTCTTGATGAGCTCATCTGGCGACTCCACCCCCCTAGAACCCTTCCTTTTCCAAACCTTTTCCCCCTGGGAGGTTTAAGCCTTTTAAGGTTTACCAAAGAAGACCTCCTCTGAGCTTTCTCGTTGTCAAAACCCTCTTCCATGATACCCTTCCTCTTGCTCTGATGGCTCACGCTTAGGAAAGGGACCTCTACAAACCCCTTAACATCTCCAATATCCAAGGATACACTAAGATAATGTCAAAAGAGTCTAACAAGTGGTTGTCAAAGTTCCCAGGAAACAATGTAGTGACCATTGAGGACCACCTTTATGTCATGGGCCGAGACATGGACAATATGTGGCCATGAGATTATTCGCCTGATCATTAACCGAAGAAGCTCTTGATTGGTTCAGAGGTCTCCCTGACGATCATGTCACGTCCTATGAAGCTTTTTCCAACTTATTTAAGAGCAGATGGTCAACAAAGATAGACGGTGGGACACTTGGAGCTCAATTCAATTAGATAAAGAAAAAGGAGAATGAAACAGTGAAGGAATTCAATACTAGATTTGACAAGTTGTACAATCAGATTCCAACAGAATTCCTTCCTACAGCATCATCAATTCATCTCCTTTACATGAATTCTTTTGAAGGGAAATTTTGATTCATTCTGAAAGACAAAAAGCCCACATCCTTGGCACAATCCAAGGAGTACAATGTTGACATTGAAGAATATCTCCTTGATTCAAGGGTAGAACATTTTCACTATCCTCGTGCCAAAGCAGAAGCAAAGATTAAGGTTTCCAACAATAGTGCTCCTGATCTAATTTCCCTCCTGACTCAAAAGATAGATCAGATGAATACTCAGTTTACCCAGGTGCATAATCAAATTATGGGGCGTTTGACTACTGTGGAGAGTAATCAATCTTCTCCTATATCTCAGTTTACCAGACAATAGAGAGATTCCACAGGTTGGAAACCAAAACCTCAACAAGAGGCAAAGGCCCCAAATAATTTAAAACCAGTTGGGGAAATTGACATAGAATCTTCGTGCCTTCCATGCCAATAACCTCATAGAGAAGATGAATGCTCCCAATGAGACGAATATTCTCCTGACGTTATGAATTTCATGGATATGATTTGTGTTTTCCAAGAGGAACAAATCACTCAAGAATAGATTAATGGAGTCGGAAGACGAGGAGAAAGAGAGGGGAGAATTTGGGCCTTGAATCAGTTGACAAATGATCAGAAGAAGGAATTAAGGAGGAGGGAATATCTGACCCTACACCAGAAGGAATAAAGCTTCATCCCCTCCATCTCATCCTGACACCCCTCTTCCATCAGCAGAGAAGGTGGCACCACCACCTCCACCTCCGGCACAAGAGTTGCTTCCTAAGCCAACTCCTGCAAATGATATTCAGTTGAATATAGACGTTGCAAGCATGTTTGGATAACTGAATATGACAGTCCCAGTGATAGGGATGTGTAAGATCCCTTCTTTGAAAAGGGAAATTTTGAAAGTATTACAGGTGCCAACTGAGAAAGAAGATCCTCTTATCATATTGAACACTATGTATCCCGACCGGCCAAGAGACATGAATCCTCCCTTCTACCTTTCATTAGGCATGAATGGCCTCCGCTTGAACAAATTCATGCTTGATTATGGGGCCTCAACAAATGTCATATCATTGAAGGTGATGGAACAACTTGGTTTGAAGACAACTCGACCTTATGGAAAAGTATGCAATATTAATTCTAAAAAGGTCAAGGTTCTCAGGGTATGTGAGGACGTTGAGGTTTTTCTGATTGATTTCCACATATCATCATCCTCGTGGGCATAGTAGTAATCATGTTCCAGACTCCTGGGGGATGCTCTTATCTAGGAGTTGGTTTACTTTTGTTAGGGGTTTTCTTAGCATGGACCTTACCCATGCACACATCCCCATGGGAGATGGTACCTTCCAAATATTATACAATCGAGAGAAAGATGATAGGCATGTGATGGATCCTGATGGTCATGATTACATCAATGAATGTGATTATGATGTGCCTTAACAATTTATTGAGTATGATCCATCTGAACTAGCCTTCATGCAGGCAGACTCCATAGACATGCTTCTCTCATGGACAGATGAATACAAAGAGAAAATTGAAAAATACCATGGGAAGGAGCCACGGTCTATCTAGATTTTGAAGAAAGAAGACGAACAACGAAAGGAGACCATCAAAGGGGTGGTCAACACAGAGCCTCCTTCATATTCACACATCGAGAGTACACCTTGCATCAATTTCAGTGAAGGAAGTCTTGCGCTCATGTGGGACAAAAGAAAGGGCAAGCCCGGGTATCATAAAAAAGATAACAACTCATGACTTGGCCCTTACATCATCAAGAATAAGTTTGATAAAGAAAAGTACTATCTGACAGCCTTAGACAGGAGAAAGATGTCATTACTAGTGGATGGATCTCTTCTCCAACCTTATGTTTAGGTAACATGACTTCTTCAAGGCCCATGCCCTAGGTAAGTAGGTAGGTCATCTTGATTTCCCCTGTATTTGCATCTTGATTGCTCATATTAGTTTAGATGCATCTCATATTTCATTTTGCTCTACTTGCATATTGATTTCATGCTTTGTTTAGAAATTAAAAAAAAAAATGTCAAAAAATTTCTTTTCTAGATTAGCCTTTATTTTGGATTATATATATATATAAAGGGTGATAGCACCACCCTAGATGCTTTGATCCATTTTTCTGAGTTTTGGTAGGCACAGGTCTACCAGGAGATGTTGTGGTTCTCATGCACTCTACAGCGAGAACATGTCCCCAAGTAGGAGCCAAATGTTATCCCCATTTTGTGGGATAACTAGGGAAATTATGTTTCGCGGCCCTCGGGTTGCAGATGTGGAGTGTCGAAAGACTACATGACTAGCAGTATCTTTTTGCACAGATGGAGACCCTTCTCACCACCACAAAGATCATAGATTTTCATATGGCATCCACCACACCAACTGGCTTCCGAGAGGCAATGGGCCTTGCTCCATAAGGTACAAGTCAAGTATTATGGTAAGTGTCATTTCAATATTAGAGGCATTTGAGTATGCTATATCTTAGACTGCTTTAGATTTCATGACATATAATTGGACATTATGACTTTTTCCCTACTTCACCTTGGTGGTTGACATTGTGCCCTAGTAAGTGGTCTTTCTTGGAATGGGTTTGCTACTAGGAACTCCCTTAAAGAGCCATCGCACCTTTCCCAACCATACTTATCACTTTCCATCACTATTTTCCCCCATTTCCTTATCTCTTGGGATTTTATTGTGTATTGACCCAAGAAGGGGTTGTCCCTCATTCTATGGGAATAAAGGGTTGAAGGCCCAGAGGTATTATTGTTGGGTAAAAAATAAAATCCTATATATAAACCTTCCAGATGCTTCGCCCAAAGAATCCCTCAAGAAATCAATGAAACACTTATTTGTAAGAAAAGGGGGACCCACAAGAATAATGATTAAAGAATGCTTAAAGGGTTGGTTGGAGGATAGGATGTCTCATCATGAGCCGACCTATCATGATCATGGATATTTAGTGGTATGACATTACCATCATCTGGTCACCAAGCTAAGGTAATGGCTCTCAGTTGCATGGTTGAGAGAAAGGGGGTCTCATCACGAGCCAACCTTCTCATTTCCAATAGGTGTTTTTGAATGACACTGTCATTATCTGGACACCACGCCAGGACAGTGGCCTTCAACTTGTCCTTAAATTATGAAATAAACAAAGACTGACAAAACGATGGGCTTGGAAAAATTGCATTGCAAACAAATGTACCACACACCCTCTACCAAGGCACCCATGAATGAGACACTACAACCCCTTGTATGTCATGAACCCCATGCCCATTGAGTCTTGACCCTTAACCACTTCATCCACTTTCCATGGCTTAGAGAGGGATCTCTTGGAAACACTCCTTGACCTAGGGCAAGATCTACCCAATAGGGCACCTCGTCAACCCTTCCATATCCAATCTTGGAAAGTCGCATAATGTATTTGAGCACTTAATTGTTCGAAAAGGTAATCTTTGATGCACATGCTTAGGTGGCTCATTTATCGACTTGATTTACTTATCATGATATTTTGACTTGAGATCCTTGGAGGGCATGCTTATTTGTCTTTGCAAGACCTAGTTGGTGGACGATTTTGGAAGAACAAGCCTAGCTTGGGCTTCCATGGGGCTTGAAGCCCACAGGTGGATGCCAAGGGCCCACATGCCATATGAGAGAGATGAAACTTCTAAGGCCTAGAAGATGACTTGGGTGACATAACCTAGTGCCCACATGCCAAACGTTTTTCCTAGGAGAGGCAAAACATCTCCTTTAGAGGCATGATGTCACATAGGGGGGCACATGGATGTTTTGAGGAGAATGAGGCTTTGACCATGAAAAAAGTGACTTGAATGCTTGGCATGTGGCTTTGGGAAGCCTAACTCCACTTCTCCAACACCAACGACTTGCTCCTAGTGCCAAAACGTCCCATAAAGGGGTGACGTCACTTTGAATTAGGGTTTCTTTATGTGTAAAAGTAAATTTTAAGTGAATTGTTTAATATTATTTTGTAAAAGGGGAAAGATTAGGGTTGTTGATCCCTAGTCTTTTGGTTTACCATAGTATTATGTGGACAAACTATTTTGGAGACATTTTGTATAAATAGAGATCATAAGATCTCATTTCATAACATAACTCTCCCATTGTGAGAAGTACATGGTTGAAATTTTTGCTACTCTTGGTGATTTTGGTGTTTCTCTCTTGTGGAATGTCTTATGGTGAATGTCTCTTGGTGATTGGATGAGGAGGAGTGATGCGCACCCCCCTAAAGGCTTTCTCTCTTGAATCTTTGATGAATGTTGCATGGTAACTAGGGTTTGTTCTCTCATTTTATTGGATTAGGTAAGGAAAAATATGCATATGCTATTATTTTCTTGCTTACTTTGGTTATTTTTGGTGGAAACCCTAGGGAGGAATATGCTAGATACACCCTACATCATTGCTTCATCTCTTTGTTAAAGGTTTTAAGTCTTTCTTTTTTTGCAAGGGTTGCTAGGGGGAATACGAGTGTGTATACCCTCCTAGATTTACCCTAAGTTTGGTTGGCATACCCTAGGGAGTAAGAGGGTTTACACCCCTAGGGTTGTTATTGATATAGATTTTGCTTCAAAGACTCCATCACCCAATTTTAAAGGCACTAATCTAAGTATTCTTGCATTGGAGAAAAAAAATATTGCATTGGGAAACTTAATTTCTTGTCATATTAACTTTTTGCAACTTGGGTTGTGTTCCTTGTGCTTAGAGCACCTCTCAGCCACTAGGGCGTCCCCTCTAAAGGGGTATTTTTTGATGTTGTTACAAAATTGTATCTTCAGCCATTAGGGCTGCAGAAACCCTAATCTAACTTCTTGAATAACTCTCTAATCAACCAATGGAATTTTCCCAAACTTTGCACACTTATACTTCTTGGTCTAACGCACTTTTTGGCAAAGTTTGGAGGAGTTTTAGTGGATGATTTTCTTGCTGTAATAAGTTGATTGTTACATCCATAAGGCTGATATATATTTCTTCAGAAAGTGTTTACAACATCCTTATCTTTTCATGCTAGTATCTTGGTCTTTAAATCTTGAGTTTTACTAGTGTTTAGCTAGTCTATCTCTTGCATCTTTCACTAGATTTCTAGCACTTGTTTAGCAGCTTATTGTGCCATTTCATCATTGATATATATTGTTACTAACAACTGCTATTAGGGACAATGATCTTAACTTAATTGTCCAATTGGTTATATTGCATCATCATATGCTTGTTTTTCTTGTGTCTCGCAAAGGTACTTCACTATCGGCAAGTCACTCAATACATTGGGAAACCCTTGAACCTTCCCAAGATCCTCATACCATATAGAATTGACCTCTAGGGACATCCTCTTCATCTTCACCATTTTCTATCTCATTCCCCCAAGGGTCATCGGGATTCCCCCCTTGAGGTGACTACCTCACCTCTAAAGTGACGGGGACACCTGCCTAAGGTGACAATGGGTAGGTGCCCTCCTAGTTGTAGCCATTTGGTGGTTGGGTCGGGCTTTGCCCAACCTACAACTTGTGCAATAATAGGTTTCTATATTTTCGTTGTGCATTGCAAGGTTAATTTTCTCAGTAATATTTTTGTTTATAGATCAGAAAGTTAGAATTTGTTGTTGTTCTTGTTCTAGGTATAAAAGTCTATTGAAATAAAAAATTAGTTTGTTGGGCATAAAGAAAATTAACACGGGACTCGTTGTGTGCTACTTGGACTCTATTGCTCATTTCCCACACCTGTTGCTCACTACCCAGAGCCCTGCTCGAAACTTCCTGGGGCTTCCCACAGTCTTCCCGACTACTGCTTGAGCTTTCTACTCACTACCCGATGATTTTTGCATCTTCCCAACTGCCTACTGGGTTTGTCCGTCTGTTGGCTTCCTTGATGGCGGTTGATTTGGTAGCCTTGTTGGTCGACTGTTGTGCTAGTGACGGGTTGTCTCTGCGGCGACTTTGCCAGCTGGTGGCCTTGCACATGGCCTACTCCGACGACTATGTTGTGGGTTGCCTCGCGGCCTCTCCCTGACTCTTCTGCACGCCTTCTCCTCTGTTGCCCATACACCCACTACCTCTGCTACGATCGACTGCTACCTACAATCACTTCTACAGCCTCCTACCTTAGCCTGTCGCGACCCATTTTCCACGGCTCTCACAAAACCCATGGCCGCTACTCACTGACTCTCCTTGATCCACCATCGTCAGCCCTCTTTGCGGTTATTACCTAGCGCTCTCCTTTGCCAGAGTTGCAGCTCAATATTCAACAATTTGTTACCTTCCTTCGCTAGTGTCCTCTCTCTTCAGCTCCTGATCCACAGCTAGCAACCTGATTCCTTCAACTGGAGGTTGTACGCTCCACTTCTGCAATCGATCCTTAGCTGCAGTCTGTGACCGTACGACGTACGACGGTCGTACGTTGGACGACTACCCTTTTTATTTTATTTTTGCCTTTACCTACAAACCTTTAGAGATACAAACAATATCCCACGCTACAAAAATTACAACTATGCAATCTGGTTTTTCTCTTCAGAACCGTGGCTCTGATACCATGTTAATTTTTGAACCCAACACATTCCAAACAAACTCTTAATTTATTGAATAACAACGCAACTGAGTTTTTAACCAAACATTACAATGAAAGCATAAATAGGGAAACCATATTCATTGCACACGAGATTTCTGGGTAAATTACCCCGGGAAAAACCCCGAAGGGAAAACTAGTACTATGAGATGTTTATTATTATAAAATCTGGGCTCTCGTCTTGGGGTAATAGCCCACCTGAGGAATAATACAATGCAACAAATAGCCAAGCCTTACAAACCTCAAGATCAGTGATTCGATCTTATTGGTTGGTTGCTATCTCCCTTGCTACCCCTTTGCTCATTTCCTCAAACCCTTCCCTACACACTTGGATGAATGTCCTTCTCCATCCAATCAATGAGAGCTCACTCTCTCACTTAGTGTGTCTATGGGTCCTCCTCTCACATAGGTTGTCTTTTATAACCTTGAGTTTACCCTAAATCCAAAACCCTATATCTCCAAAGTGGTCAAGGGTTGAGATTAAATCTCACCTTCACTTTAGATCTAACGACTATGATCTAATTTAATTACTAGTTCCAAATACTTAGGCATTTAATTAAATTAAACTCACATTAATTAGAAAAGTACATTCACTTTAATAATTAACTTATAAAGTGAATCTCCTAAGGTTGAGAGGCATTAAGGACGACTCCCACGTGTTAGACACAAACCGACGTGGAAGTACATGTTTGATGCTACTGAAACATCAATAGTTTGGACCACAAAAAGTGTTGTTTGATGCCTCAAAATGGCTCACAAAGATTTTAGACAATTTTTTGGACCCAAATTTCCAAATTTGGACCAGTCACTAAAATGGCTCTGCAAGTTTATTCCTCCAATTTTTTCACCCTTAAAGCATAGAGATAGATGACAAATAATATAATGATCCAATCCATATCAACAAGCTTGCATCACACCAATAAGTCTACCCTTGGATCTCCCTCTTGCATCACACAAATCTTCAAGGAGATTCATAAACTTGCATCACACAAGTTCCACTAGCATCAAGTGTTCCATGTCTTCTCTAGGGTTTTATGCCCCAAACCCTTGGTCTCACTCACACCAATAAGTCTACCCTTGGATCTCCCTCTTGCATCACACAAATCTTCAAGGAGATTCATAAACTTGCATCACACAAGTTCCACTAGCATCAAGTGTTCCATGTCTTCTCTAGGGTTTTATGCCCCAAACCCTTGGTCTCACTCACACCAAGACTTCAACCATGGCGTTCTAAGTCTTCTTTAGAATTTATCTCACACAAACCTTAACACAAAAAGTCTTCACCTTAAGCCTTTCATCTCTTGCATCACACAAGCACAAAGACTACGAGACAAGTACATCAAGAAGATACAAATAACCTAGTGACTGAATTGTTATACAAAGACACTCTCCTCCCTTTATATAAAATTGGTGAGAGAGACCAATATAAGAAAGTGGACTACGTCCACAACCAACCTAATCTAAGCCACATGAGGAGTGCTCATTTCTAATGCATACACATGTGGTAAGGCCGTTGGACTCCACCTCCCAAATGGTGTACTCTCTAAGCTAAGGTTCCACATGGAAAGCGTTTATCATCACAAGGCTACACACTCTCCAAGCCAAGCTCCAACACTCCTCCATGTGTGTATCGAGTCAACATCAACTTCCCAATGGTGCTTCTTTCAAACAAACTCCCTCAAACCAAGTGCTTAACCTCCCAAAGTGTGCCATGTGGTCATGATGCTCCTAGGGCCAAGCACCCTTCCTCTAGTGCCTAGCGTTCCTCCACAAGATAACTCCCAATCCTATGCCAAGGCCCCATGCTTCTCAACACGTGTGCCATGTAGCATATGCCAATACCACATAGGATATCTCCATAAGAAGTGTGCCTCCTCCACCACACATTTTAAGGACAAGCATCCACCTACAATAAGCTCTCCAAATGTCAATTAACCAAAACGATTTAAGACATAACAAGGAGTTTAGGTCCCCACATCACATGAAGCGCACCCCTAGCATGGTGTAAATGCTTTTAGAGGGGTTAGATAAATATTATAATCTTCATATTTATTTATTTATTTTTAAATTTATCATTATTTTAAGAATCATGGAATCGTGATTTAATGTGAGTTATGATTTAAGTAATAAAATCATTAATTAGATGATAAGGTATTTTGGATAATTTTGTAACATACATTGAGGACATCTCCAGCCTCATAAATATGACACTGTAATAAGCCATTGGAGATTGCTTACTATTTGTCTTTCGTGTTTGCATTAATATGTGGCAATGACAAGGTAGAGGCTAGGATACACTAGGATAGGGGATTAGATGCAAAGTATAAGGAGATGATGTTGTTGTATAGGTAAAGGGCAAACATACATAGCAAAAAAAAATATATATATATTTATATTGAATTCGAGCCATCCTTTTAGTGAAAAAAACACTTTGGCTCATAGACCTTGAATGTACAATTAGGTTTATAACTACTTGAATGAATATCACGTAAAACACCAGATATTCATCATACATATATGAAGAAAAGAGAGATCAACGTTGTTATTCTAATAGATCTGTTGTTTTCGAGGCAAGGTGGTTTTCAAGGTTACAATGCCACTCTGTTTTTATTCTATTCTTGCAGTTTACCTAGTTCAATACACTTTCTATGATTATAAAAAAATATATATTGTCAATTGAGTTTAGTTTTGAATAGTTAAAAGGAGAAATTGTTATCCTATCCACCCAAGTTCAAATCCTACTTATGATATATTTACTCTTTGTGACATGTGTACTCTTTGTGAGCCAATTAATGCTGGCAAAATATTAACAATCTCAATTTTGCTTAAATGCTTGAGGATGAGGATGAGATGAAATATTCCAATATTTTAAGTCAATTGAATTTAAATCAAAGGTTTCAAACTATCTAAACAATTCTTGTGATGTCTTAACTCTGACTCCCAAGATATGGTTATTCAAAGTGATCCTTACTTCTGTTACTTGTTTTGCTAAGCATCACCAATAATTCTCGCATGTACACTTCCCATCCTTGAAATGATGGAAGCGGTTGGCATCTCTAACAACAATTTCTCTCCCAACTACTTCAGATATAAACTTAGTAGCAGTGTGGCAATCATCACATACTCTAAGGTTCTTTATAATTCAAATAGGTTTTCCATGGAGTGTGTTAATAAGTGCAAAAAATGGCCAGTCTCTCACTGTGGTAAGTGAGAGAATGCACCTTTTGCTCCTGATCAATATCGAGTTCTCCAAAGTTTGTGCTTGGCACATATCCAACTGCTTTTATTTGCAGGGTCAATTCTTCCAGCTTCCTTTAAATCTCCTCCGTTCGAGGAGTCGATCTATCTTCTACTACAAATTTGTGCACTTTGTTCATTACCTCAATCCAGCTTGATCCCTGCTGCTCTTTTTTCACCCCCAAGCTTTCATTAATTCTCTAACCCTTGCTACATCTTCCCACCTGCCAGAGGCAGCATACATATTTGAGAGCAGCACATATGTAGCTGAGTCTTTTGATTCCAATTTAAGAAGTGATTCTGCAGCATATTCTCCTAGCTCTAAATTATCATGGATTCGACATGCACCAAGCATGGTTTTCCAAATAAGAACACTAGGTTCAAGAGGGATATCATTGATAAATTCCATTGCCTCACCCAGGTGCCCAGCACGAGCAAGGATGTCAACCATGCAAGCATAATGCTCCAGTCTTGGACTGATGCCATAATCACTTTTCATGCAATTAAAATAACGTTGACCTTCAGCTACTAGGCCTCTGTCACTGCATGCAGAGAGAAGACCAACAAAGGTGATATCATTAGGCTTTATAGAAGCTTGATGCATTTGCTCAAAGAGTTGGAGGGCTACCTCACCATGCCCATGTTGGGCACATCCTGCTATCATTGCATTCCATGAAACGACATTTCTGTAAGTCATTGCTTCAAACACATGTCGTGCTTCTTCTATGTTTCCACATTTTCCATACATGGCAATAAGAGCGTTCACCACAGAGATATCTAATGCAAATTTTGATTTAATGATATGGGCATGGATCTGCTTCCCCTGCTCAAAAGCTGACAGGCTTTCACATGCACTTAAAATAGCAGAGAATGTGTAGTGGTTTGGCTCCACGCCTGATTGTTGCATTTCCCAAAAGAGAACCATAGCTGCTTCATCATGCCCTTGCTGGCAGTTTCCTGCAATCATGGCCGTCCATGAAACCACATCACGTTCAGTCAATTTCTCGAACTGTTTGCTTGCATCTTCTACATCCCCAGATTTGATGTACAAGTCAACAAGGGCACTCCCCACAAAGGTATCAGCCTCAAATCCACTTTTGATTACCTCAACAATGACCTGCTTACCTTGTTCTAGAGCTTCTAGGCAAGCACATGATCTCAAAAGACTGGCAAAGCTGAATTGATCCGGCTCCATGCCTGCCCGTATCATTTGTTGAAACAATTGTAGGACCTGCTCACCGTGCCCATTATAGTCATATCCTGAAATCATGGCATTCCATAAGACCACATCCTGATTATGAATATGATCAAACACTTTCCATGCATCTTTGACATTGCCAGAATTCATGTACATGTCAACCAGACCACTTGCTATAAAGACATTAGAATCAGATGCAGTTTTAAGGACACGGGCATGAACTTGCTTGCCTGTATACAGATATTCCAAGCTAGCACAAACTCTTACAACACTAGCTAAGGTGAACTCATTCAGATTCACTCCCACCCTTTGCATTTCACAGAAGAGTCTAAATGCCTGCACTGCATTTCCATTTTGTGCACACCCCGGCAGTCCATGAGACTACATTTGGCATCGGCATTTCATCAAATAAAATTTGTGCATCTTCTACCCTGCCACATTTGGCATAAGCATCAAGAAGTGTGCTAGAAACAAAAACATCTGACTCGTACCCACTTTTGACAATGTCAGCATGGATCTTCTTGCTCACTTCCAGAACTACCATGCTAGAGCATGCCCTGATGACACTAGAATAAATAAACTGATTAGGTTCAATGCATGTCCCTTTCATTCTCAAAAAGAGATCCAAGGCCTCCTGGCCTTTGCCATCCTGGGTGTATCCTGTAATCATCATACTCCAAGAAACCAAACTTTTTTCAGACATATCTTCAAAAAAGTTACGTGCATCTTCCCTGTTATCGCATTTTATAAACATATCGATCAGAGCACTGCCCGCAAAGATATCTGAATAAAAACCACTCTTGACAATATCAGTGTACACTTGCTTCCCAAATCCTTGTTCTCTGTTGCATGCACATCCCTTGAGAACACTACCGAATGTAATCCGGTTAGGCTTCAGGCCTTCTTGTCGCATTCGACAAAACATTCTCAAAGCTTCTTCACTATCCCCATGCCCAACATACCCCGATATCATCGAGTTCCATGACACCAGATTTCGCTCAGACATTTTGTCAAACATTTGGCGTGCATCGTCCACATTGCCCAGTTTCCAATACATATTTATCAGGTTACTTCCTATATACGCGTCAGGCTCAAATCCTGTTTTTATAATGTGGGTATGGATGCACGTGCCTTCTGCCAAGGATTTAATGGTTATGCATCCCTGTAATAGACTAGAATAAACATCCGGATTTGCTGGAATGTCCAATTCTTCCATAGAATGCAAGATACCCAATTCATCCTTCAACCTACCTTCCTTAGAAAGTGTTTTCAATTCATCAACAAGCATTAAATTATTGAAATTTTCCTGGGTTTTCAGGGTAATTGCTCTTACTTTGAATGCATTGGTGACTTGGGCAGACAGAGCTGGTTTTGATGAAAAAAAATACATAGAAAATCAGAATATATGCCAACATAATATTAGAATATATCAATTGTGTCGAACCAGAGCCAATATCTAATACAGCATTTAAATTTTAGTCTACATCAAACAGTTACCCTTAGAATTCATGGGCTAGAAGAAATTGGAGTTAGAATAATGAGAAACCAACACCATTGAGGCAAAAGTCACAATCTCTATTATTCAATGAAGGCATATTACATCATTATATAGGAACTGGTTTTACTTAGGTCGTTACAACAAATCACTGAAAACTAGGATCTACAATAAATATTGGTAGAGTTCATCTACACAACTATCTCTTGCTCCATTATTTCCAAGTCTTCCCCTTATGGAGAATGGATTGACTTCTACACCTAACATCTCCCTAAACAACTCAAACTTAATCTTTCCAAGAGGCTTAGTGAAAATATCAGCAATGTTTTCACAAGTATTACAATACATAATATCTATTTCATTTGACTCCAACTTTTCTCTAACAAAATGAAACTGAGTATCAACATGCTTTGTCTTTGCATAATAAATCGGATTATTCGTCAGCTTGATTGAACTTTGATTATCACATTTGATCATTGTAAGTTCATTTTGTTCTTCTCCAACATCTTGAAGAAATCTTCTCAACTAAACAGCTTCACAAGTTGTTGCACACACAGCTTCACAAGTTGTTGCACACACAGCTTTATATTATGCTTCAGTAGAAGACAAAGATACAGTAGGTTGTTTTTTACTGCTCCATGAAACAACCCCGGATCCAATGCCAAACGCATATCCAGTGGTTGATCTTCGATCATCCGAATTGCCAGCCCAATCAGAATCTGAGTAACCTGTCAACTCAACATCAGATGCATCAGTATATTTATTACCATAATCAAGTGTTCCTTTTAGATACATGAGTACCGCCTTTGTTGCATTTCAATGGCTTTCTTGAGGTTTCGCCATAAACTGACTTAACACACTCACATAGTATGCAATATCAGGTCTGATTGTGGTGAGATAATTCAAACTACCCACCATATGTCTATACATAGTGTCATTCACCTCCTTCGAACCATCATCACAAAAAAGTTTCACATTATGTTGTATGGGAACAGTAGAAGATTTACATTGATCCATTTTAAATATCTTAAGTACTTCTCTGACAAACAAAAGTTTGGCCTGCATTTCTCCAAACTTCAAGACCTAGGCAGTAATGTAACTCACTAAGATCTTTAATTTCAAAAACTTGTGACAACTGCTCCTTGATTTCATCAATTAATTTCCCTACATTTCTTGTAATTATCAAATCATCAACATATAAGGAAATCAATACTATATATCCATGCTCATCAAATTTGGTATACATATTTGGATCACTCTTGCTCCTCATAAAACTCTGTTGAAGAAAGAAAGAGTCTATCTTCTCATACCATGACCTAGGTGCTTGTTTTAGTCCATACAATGCTTTCTTTAACTTACACACTAAGTGTTATTGCCCATGTTCCACAAACCCTTCAGATTGAGTAAGGTAAACCTCCTCCTTTAACTCACCATTCAAAAATGAAGATTTAACATCTAATTGGTGTAGCTTCCAATGATACTTTGTAGCTAAAGCAATTAACAATCTAATAGTATTCAATTTAGCTACTGGTGCAAATGTTTCAGCATAATCAATACCTTATGTTTGTGAATACCCCTTTGCCACCAATCTAGCCTTATATTTGTCTATACTACCATCTGATTTAAACTTGGGTTTGTATATCCATGATCTAAAAATGAAGAAGACTTGAAAAACTTGAATAATTATTGCAAGTGAAATGTTATGTGTTTAAAGCAACAGGATCAATTTGCAACACATAAATTAAGGATTACTTATGCAATATACACATAGACATCAGCATAAACATTGAACATAAACACATGTGCACAGCAATTGATAAAGGAGTTCACCCCTCTTATGGGCTACATCTCCTGGTCTAGCTTCCAATGGATCATTATTATTAATTGCTCAAAAAGTGCTCAAAAACATGTCTTACAA